>JACYFF010031954.1:2079645-2094795 GCA_017589665.1 Selenicereus undatus | reverse complement strand
ATATATATATATATATATATTGCAAAGAAAAAACAATTCAATGACATATAGTAATTTAGCTAGGAAAATCATGTTCTTTTTCTTTTTTTTACAATGGTCAATATGAGCCGTCTATTGGACGTACTCTCTATTTCAGGAAAAACCCAACAGGTCAATTAGCTTAGGAGAAAGAAGAACCCAGCTGCCAAGACCCAAGGTCCAACCCACACCCCTCCCTCTTCCAATTAATTGGCAAAGGTGAGGATGGGGCAAATGTAGTTATACCAATCTACTATAAGCATATCGGCATGGACGGCCCTTCTTATATATCCAAAACCTAGCAGGGATCAAGCATATTAATTGCTGTCTCTTACCCGGGAACAAGGGATTTAATTAGTTTATGTCTTACTCTTAATTAGTATAACAATATAATTAAGTGCCAAGGCAATAAATGAAGGAGCTAGCTAGGTTGGTATACATTGAAATTAGTGAGACTCAGAGTGGGGTGACAGTTAATATAGATTTAGTGGGTATTTGATAAATAGTTTTTTGGAGAGATTTTAGATAAAAAGAGTTTTTTTGGACTAAAATTAGCTATTTAACCAAGTCAAAAAATTAAGTTATGTGTTTAGTAGAATAGCTTTTTGGAATAGTTTTTTGGATCCAAAAAGCTAATTTGAAAAAACTAACTTGATTAGCTTTTTGGAAGAGCTTTTTGGAGAATTAACTTTTTGTCTCACAACTTTGTTAGAAACAACTAATTTCACCAAACAGTTTTTCTGCAAACAGCGAATTCAAACAGCTAATACAAACAAATAATTCAAACAATTAACAACTAACAGCTAACAGCTACCAGCTGTTTGCCAAATAGGGTCTTCATCTATTTTATAATTTTTGTCCAAATATTTTGATAATATAAGTTTTTAAGAGAATAGCACTTAATGACTTAATATTATGTGTTATATTGTTTTTAGAAGTAAGAATTTTTTTTTAATATCAATAATAATAAAAAGGAAACTTTATCTCACTACATCCATTAAAAGAAACAGGTAAAAATTACAGAACAGATAGAGTATTGAATGAAGAAAGGATGCACAAACTGAGGCAGTTGTTGACCCATTGACTGGATGGATCCTGATATGATCCTATTGGCTTGAATTATTTGGTAGTCCTGTTGCTATTGGTGTTTGTTATGATTGATGATCAGTTTAGATGAACTGGGAGTGTCAATGAAGGGGCACTTCATGACAAATTGACAGCTCAAGAGGCGGCTAACTACAGTGTACATTAGCCCTCATTATGGGACAGGCAGTGGGACTTCCGGACTCCTCATGGTTTGAAATTTGAGGATCGAGTGTCTTGTTCTGCTTTTTCCAGCCTCAATTAGTTCATACTTAATTAAATTGAATGCTACTTGTCAAATTGACATCTTTAGGCCCTGTTTTTTTTATTTGTAAATCTCAATTTATTTATTTTAACAAATTTCAACGTATTTTAATTTACTTTAACTCACTTCACCAGCTTTAATAAAAGAGTGCAGATATAGTGGTTGTCCCTATATGACAACCACCATAATTAAAACAATCTTGAGCATTCATTTATCTTTTATTGACCTGAACCGCTGATTTTATTTTTGTTGTTAAGTAGTTAGAAATGTATATTGGAAATCACAAAAAAATATAAATATTGATAAAAATAATTTTTATATCGCATTGTTTGGTTGCTCTCAAATGGTTTTTTTCTCACATTGTTATTAAATAGAGGAAGAGAGAGATTGAGAGTTGCTGATAGCTAGAGAAAGAGAGAGAACGTGAGTCTCGCTAGAAAATTAATCGTCAGCCGGCCGGAAATATGCAAGCCATTCTTTTTACACCAAAAAAAAATAGTTTGGGTTTTTAATATTATTTGAGAGAAACCAAACAATGTGATGTAAAAAATATTTTTATCAATATTTGTATTTTTATTTTGTGATTTTCAATATATGTTTCTAACTATTTAATAACAAAAATAAACTAACAGTTCAGATCAATAAAAAAATTAATGAACGCTCAAGATTGTTTTAATTATGGTGGTTGTCATATAGTGAAAACCACTATAACTTTTTGTTTAATAAAAAGATACTCTCTTCAACATCAATCAACTTCTCACTGTTTTAACCAACTTTTATCCATCATATAAAAAAAATTCAACATATTTCAACCAACTTGAATCCACTTCAACCCACTTCAACATACTTCAACCCACTTCAATCCACTTCTACCAATCCAATAAATTTTACGCATTTACTAATCCATATTTTCCAGCGAAGAGAACAAACCGTTAATAGTACAACAATCATCATGCGTCTATTGTGGAGCTTTTGGTTTAATTGGTATGAGTTTCACTGTTATGTGAAATACCCAAGGCCAAATCTTCGTTGTCATAAAGTACACTCATTGGTATGGCTGCTTGTTTGGGTGGAGTAATTGAGCCTTGGTGCTTGGACTTTAATTTGACAGGGTTTGTCCACCTGCCTCCCCTTTGTGTATATCCCATTGGACGGGAGAAGCCATGATAGATATTAGATGGGGCTCGTAGATTAGATTTAATGCTTCATAGAGTCCATTACACTGAAAATTAATTCAATTTTGCATATTTTATAATACTGCATGTATAATTAAAGAATAACTTGTGTGTAGAAAGTCAGAGAGGTTACGATCCCCTTCCTTGGTCTGGTAGCTTCATTCATGGTTGGACCTTTTGAATATGAGCCCAAGATCTATAATATTTATAATTTTTTTTAAAAATATCATCTATTTGTCTTTGATGGTAATGATTGACAATGCATGTTGCCTAGTATGGATGACATCAGGTTGGATTTGAATTGAATACATGTCTAGACATTCAAACCCGATCCATTTAAATAATGGATTTGAAAATCCAATCCAAATATAACTCTACTGGAATAGGCTAAATCTAATTCAGGTCGGATTTGGATCGGATATTAGATCCGAATATAATCAGATACAATGTGAATATACATTTTCATCTAGTATTTGAACAATACTTTTCTTCCAATCTTGTTTTTGTTCACCTATAAATGCAATATTAAACACTTTTTTAATGTCAAACACCATTTTCATAACAAATATTTCAGAATTTTAAAAATAAGAAGTTGCTGGAAAAAGAGAACACAAAGTCACATAAGAGGGACTGAGATGGACAGTAGTAGTGCAACTGGAAAGAAAGGGAAGAAAATATAGCTTTGACAAAAGGGAGAGGTTGGGAGGATAATGGTAAAGGGAAAGGAAAAGATAGTTAACAAAGAAGAAGGTATTGCATATGGAATGCGGACTTTATGCATTTTTTTTTTGTCCGGTTAAGTATTCGAATTTTTTCTAAATTCAAAAAAAGTGAAATCATTAAAAAAAGCTATCAAAATCTTTTCCCAAATCCGAGTTTTTATCGAATTCGAATCAACTTTTTTTTTTGTTGAATTTTAATCGATAATTTCACTTCAGATCGGATCAACTTTATATTGAATTTGGATTACCCTACCATCCCTAGTAGTTAGCTAAGAGTATCACGATAATCTTATTTTGTGGTAGAACTTAACATGGCTAAAATTATGTAATCATTCAATACTAGTGTCGGTCAACCACGGAAAGTCTTAAGCTTAGCATCGCATGCTCATCTCCCATTGCAAATGCCTGTAATTGTTTTCCTTGTCTAAGAGTTTTGTGCCACAACAATATCACTAATTAAGTGGCCTTTTAAGGACATGTAATAGCCAATAGGAACCCCATAATTGCAGGAGCTATAGATTTATGCCTTTATGGAGTCTAGTGGGGCCAATGTGAGTCGTGACATTTATATAGCGCTTCTATAATTTAAGTGGTTTTACACTTGTTCTCTTTAAACAAGGTTTCAAGTTCGGTCTTATGAATAGAGAAAATATATAATAGGAGAGTTTTACCCTTTATTGGGCCAACAGTAGTTCAACTACAGTAAAATGAAGGATCCACGATACAAAAAAAAAAAATATGCAGATATTTTTTTATTCCTACGTGCAACTAAATTACCATTTTTATCAATTTTAAGCGGTTAAATCCGTTATGAATCCATTATACTATAATTGCAGAAATCTTATGGTTGAATAATTAACAATAATAATAAAATTGCAAACATGTATTTTGTTTTATTCTCCTCCTCAATTAAGAGACAAACAAGAGATTTAGAAATGTCTCATTTTCTAAACCATCTAACTTTATTATATTATGCCTTCAACTAAAAATATTTAATGCGTGCCTCAGAGTTTGTTATCATTTTCTCCACTTTTTTTTTTCCCTTATGTGATGACAATTTTTTTTAAAAATTATTTTAGGACATAAGAAAGCAAAGGTGGAGGGCAAGGGAACAAATGTACTGTCTAAGGTTCCTATCATAATGAAACATTATAAATAGACCTGACAAATGAGTCATTCGGTTCGGGTACGGGTCGGGTCATGTTCGGGTCAAGTGACATTTCGGGTCGTTTCGGTTTGGGTCGGGTATGGTTCGGGTCGGGTCGATTTCCGGTCAACCAATTTTTGGTGAAATACAATCGTCATGTCAAAACAAGCAACTTTGTTAAAAATTTCGGGTCGGGTATGGTTCGGTTCGGGTCCATTCGGGTTTGGGGTCCACTTTCAGGTGAGCATATTTCGGGTGTCGGGTCGGATATGGGTCCGGGTCATTCGGTTAGGGTTTCGGGTCTCGGGTCAGTTTTGTCAGGTCTAATTATAAAGTACATTCTTTGTTATAAAAATCTGGCTGTACATGTCACGTATGACTCATAATTTTTTAACCAAAAAGAAAACCCAACTCTAATTAATCACCGGTTAATCAATGTTTCTTCCCGACTCTTCCACTCACTCATGAATCGTAACTGGCCTGCACGTAGCATGAGTGATTCCTACCTGCGGTGATTTCACAAAATCTAGAGTGAATAGCTAATACGAATAGCAATATATCAACATTCATTATCAACTGTTCTATTCGCTCATAAATCTTAAGTTACCTGTCTATAATATGTCCGATTTCTACACCTAGTAATTCCATAAAATGTAGAGTGAATAGCTAAACATGAAGCAATAGGTCAAAGTTTATCAAGTTGGATATTTGTCAAGTGGAATTTGAATTCCCAATTGAATAAACTAGAGAATTGAGATGTCTAGTTGGAGAGTCAAATCCGTTAAATTGGGGACAAGTGGAGGGCTAAGAATGGGGGGGCAAAGAATATGGGCCGGGCCATGACGCAGTTGGTAAGAGGGGAAAAGGCCGGAAGGACGCGTGGCACGCAGGCAACGAAAGAAAGTGGGGTAACGAACCAATTGCATATTTGCATTTGCATGCTTTATTAAAGTGGGAAGTCCAGAATAAGAGAGAGAAATTAAGAGAATAAGTGAGTTGACAGTACAGAGTAGCCCACTTCTCTTTGTTTCTTCTCTCTCGTATTTGTTCGGTACAAAGCCAGAGTATCAGAACAAGGGTTATCAAAATATAAAAAACAGTTAGTAGCTTGAAGGCATGTTGGACTGTTGGATTGACTTTTAGAGCACTACCAGTGGTGAGTTAATTTTTTAGTTTAGCAGTGGAGTTTAGTATCTTTATATCAGTTTCTGAGTCAATTTTTAGGCACAAAAGTTTTCCTCTCTCCAATATAAGGCTTACCATCGAGGGGCTTACTACCTGACAAAACTGACCTAAAATCTAAAATTCAAACCGAACAATCCGGATCCATACCTAATTCGACATCTAAAATAGACCCACTAGAAGGTAGACTCGAAATCCGAATTGACACAAACCAAACCATACCCTACCTAAAATTTTGCTACAAAATTGCTTATTTTTTCACGACAAACGTATTGGACCAAAAATTGATTGACCAAAAGTCGATCTGCATCGAAATTCACGCAACTCAAACCGACCCAAAACATACACAACCTAAAATTAACTTAATCCATATCCGAACTGAATGACTCATTTATCAGATATACTTTTAAGCCAAGCACTTGATAGTTATAGTCGCCCGAATTGAATGTTGGCATTACACTAGATTTTTGAAATTTGATGAGTCAGTTCGGTACTAGTGAAATCATACATGCTGTATTACCAAATATTGTCAGCCGGAAATTTACCAAATATTGTTGAGTGCATGACTAGCTCATTGCTTACGATGATGTAGTGAGTTATGGGCCGTACTAATTACGGATCTGCAACAGAAAAAATCGAAGCTTTGTCCTTGGGACGTTGTCAGTCTTCTATTGCACCGCTACTTCCACTTTCTCCTCATTACCTTAACACACACTCTCCCTCTCTCTGTGCTTGTCTGTTTGGATTATTTGTGCAAATATCATCATCTCATAGATCTAGAGATGACATAGATATTTTTCACATTTTTGAAATAATCTAATTGTTGATGATCATTATGTATTTCCACATACAAAAAAAAGAAATATATAAATCGATTACCAAGTGTTAGGCTAAAGACATTATTATTGTGGTGTAATAATACAATAGTCAATCTTAGAGATCAGTCTTATCGTAGATATAATAGTTACGTACACACATCACCATACAATTGAGTCGTGAAATCTCGAATAATATAAAGATCATATACCATCCAAAATTATCAACACTTATTCTATTAAAGGCCTATGGCCACAAAAAATGGGTGATAATGACGACTTTTGTGTTGTTCTCTTCAATCTGTTCATGTAAACATATCGGAATTGAATTAAAATGAACTCGTTTTTACTGAATTGAAATATGTATATTTTTTTAAAAATTGAACTGGACTTATTTATTTCAAATTAAATCGAACTGAACTATTGTGTATCAAATAAGTTGAATAAAACAAGGTCTTACTAATCATAATATCGAACCTCAAATAGGTTCTATGCTAATTAACATGCACAGAGGTAAAAGAGTTTAAGTAGGCTTACATGTCGCATTAGCCTTTCTAATTTTCTAACAAACACATTCCCAAAGATAAAAGCAATAACTAGTATACATGTATGTCTGTCATATGATAACTCAATATAAATTAGAGATTAATTAATCGAACAATTATTAGGCTGAACCACGCCATGAACATAGGTAGGAAAGAGAGACAGGTGTAAAATCACATTTTATATTTTATGGTCAACATTGTTTTGAAACATAGTATTACCATATTCGAGCCGTACATTATTATGCTTTCTCGATCTATAGAATAATAATCATATAAAAACACATGCCAAAAGGTATGCTTACAACTTACACCAAACATAATTCTTTTGTTAAGACATTAATTTTAAAATAGTTTTCATGTCCTAATTATTTAGTGCCTGTCTATTAAAGTATATTATCATGAGGTATGTAATCAACAAACGAAGATACTATACAGCTTCTTTTCCTTAATTATAAAAAGTTTTCAATATGTAAGAAATTCTTTTGTTGTAATTTTTTTTTTAAAAAAAAGTCTTACGTAATTG
Source organism: Selenicereus undatus (assembly GCA_017589665.1). NCBI lineage: Eukaryota > Viridiplantae > Streptophyta > Magnoliopsida > Caryophyllales > Cactaceae > Selenicereus > Selenicereus undatus. Next base: position 2,087,320 of record JACYFF010031954.1, on the reverse strand, counting down.
TCATCTCTTTTAGTGTAGACTAGGGATGGGTAATGGACCGGCTCGGGTCAGGTTAGGGCCGACCCGTTTACAAAGCAGATCGGGTCGGGTCATGGTTGGTCCGTTAATTATTAGGGTCGGGTTGGACCTTTTGTGGAAATAAACGGGTTGGGTCGGGTTGGCTCATGGACGACTTGCTTTTGGTTGATTTTAAAATGGAACAAATTCGCACAAAAAAAACTATGTAAAATAATTATTGTTGTATATAAAGTGTTGGTAATAATATTAACTAATTGGAACATGTAAACTAGTGTGTCAAGTAGGATTAAAAAAATAATGGGTCACTAAGCAGACTATTAATGGGCTGATTTGACCCGACTCATTTATATGCCTTAATGGCTCAATCCACTAGTGACCCAGTCCATTATTAACCGGACACTTCATTGGTCCTATTTTAAATTGGCATGCCCACTTGACCCAATTAGTACCGACCAGTTATCCTTCCCTAGTGTAAACACAACTACGGGTACTTAGGGTATTTTGTTTTTGACATATTAAGAGTACTTATTGTTGTTGTATTATTACTGAAAGTTACTGAATGATAACAGTAACGACAAAAGATGAAAGATGAAGATGGTGGCTATGAGCTTTTGACGAAGCAGTTGACATGGGCTTGTAATCAAAAGTTGCAGGAAGCGGTGTCGACTTATTGGGCCTACATTTTTTTATTTTTTATTTTGAAAAGCCATGCATATGGTGGGTTTGGGGGCCCGGTAATAGGCTTTCTCTTTTTATTTGTTATAAGGACAAGGATCTTCAGGTTGGATCATTTGGCCCATTGAGAATAGAAGTCCGTTTTAGTTGCAACATCAACATGAGGATCATCCACACCAACTGACACCCCTCCCTCCAAAAAAAAAATAAAAAATAAAAATACTGCGGCGAAACTGAAGAATTCGTCTAATGAATAACATTTTTGACAAAATACCACACAACGATTTGCTCCTATTTTGCATTGTTTTTCAGCCTCGTTCGTGTCGTTACTCTGACCATTTAATTTGTTATTTAATCGTTTAATCTATAGATTACTTTGCTTTTTAGTTTAATTTATGAGTTTAACGTGTCAATTTTAATTCTAAAGTTGTTTAATTTGTTAATTTAATTTCAATTTAGGTTAAGGTTTATAAATATTTCAAAAAGATAGTACGTTAATTGACCTCAATAGTTCAATTTGTCGCTTAATCCTTTAATTTGATGTTAATTTACTTTTTTAGTTTTAATTTATAAGTTTAATCGGTCAATTTCAATTCTAAAGTTGTTTAATTAGTGGGTTAATTTGAATTCTAGTTCAAAATTTATAAATATTTCAAACACATACGTAAAAAATTATCATTTTCTTTAAATTCTAAGCTCGAAAATTTACCATTGAATGAACAAGGTGGAATGATGTCACTCAACCACAATTACCAACTTATTTATTTTTGGTCATTTGCTAAGTACATAGCTGTTTTAGAAGTTATCCTTTGTGAAGGTAATTCTGCATTAAAAAATTTGGGTTGAAAGGTATTATTGTGTATTTAAAACTATGCTTGTGGTGATTTTGGTTTGTTTTAGATGTCTTGACTTACATTTACTTTGTTGTTGAGAATCTCTGATGAATTCGTTTAGCCTTTTGGCAAATAATTTTTTGGCTGAACAACTAGATTATGACTTGGGTTGGGTTAATCAAACCAAACAAAAAGTGCAAAGTTCACATTCTAAAAAGGTACACTTTGCATTTCTATACACATGTTAGTGTTTGCAATGTTTATGTTCAACATAGACAATCAATCACACTAGGCTTTTGCCGGCAAATTATTAGGTACATCCGAGAGTACGTGCTCTCACATTCTATTTATATATATATTTTTCGAATATATTTATCATATATTCTATTTTTTAATATTTATTTACTGATATATCTTTTAAAAATATATACTCTCAGGTGCATAGTATAGACTTCTGCTTTTGTCTACACATAGCATAGTTGATCCACCATGCCTATGAAATATTTTTAGGTACAGATCCATAAATATTACTTTCTCAAGTAGAATATATATATATATATACAGTAATAAATTAAAGGTGGACAAGACAGGCCAGATCAATTGAAAATTTTGGTCTCAGATATCGACATTTTTCAGCAATTCACATGCATTGCAGTCTGCAGTTCTCTACTCCACTCCAAAAGTTCTTCTCTTCACGTGCACTCTTGCACGTGACTTTTGCCCGTTTTCTACCTGTCTGTCTTTTCTTCATTTCTATGGTCCAAAGTACAATTATTTTTTTTTTTGTCATTAAACTAAAAAGTGTAAAAATTAGTTAGTTCTACCGATAAAATTTTACAATGTAATCTATATTTTTTCACTTTACAATATAGGGTATATTCTTTTCGTTGGTCTTTTTTAATTTATCAATTTCAACCAACTTCAACATACTTTAACTAACTTCAAGTTACTTTAATAAAAAAATCAACTTCAATCCATTTCAACCAACTTCAACATACTTTAACCCAATTCAACCCACCTTCTTCAAAAAAAATTTCTCACTATCTTAACCAATTTCAACCAACTTCAACATACATCAACCAACTTCACCTTTTACCAACCTCAATTTACCAACGAAAAGAACAGGCCTATAGTCCTAATCTATTTAGCAATGTGAGTGCATATCAACATACCTAGAAAGATAGCTTTGATGCTTTAATACATTAGAAACATGATTCTAAGTTGTGAATCTATTTCATTTATTCATATCTACCGTGAGTGTAATATGGTACGCTGGTAGCTCACTGGAGAATCAAATTTATTTGGTTCCTTACATTCTATTATCCTTTCGATTTTTTCTTTTACTCAGTAAATGGTTTTGTAATCGTTTTCTCTATAAACCTTTTTCACAAAACTGTTTTGTGGGTCGTATGAATCAACCTCTCTATGGGTAGAAATACCGGTAGAGGTAAGGTTGCCTACAACTGGATCTCCCCAAACCCCGCGAAAGCGAGACCCACACTGGGAGTTTGTTGTTGTTGTTGTATATTGATAAATTTTTTTTGATTTTAATTTATGATAATGCAAGTATAAGTTTTAAAAGAAGGATTACCTAATATTCTAGTATTCACCTCTTTCCAAAAAAAAAAAAAAAGCCATAAAGAATTTTTTCAAGCTTCATTTGGAAGTCAATGTCAAATGATTCCTTTCGATAGTAATCTCGTGGTTAACTTTTGACATATCATAAAGTTATTAGTATGCATTTTGGAAGATTTGGGTATCAAACTTAGGTGGGCGGTTCTTGGTGCTTTAAACATCATTTAGAAAATGACCCATTTGAAACATATACATCGTCTATGATAGGAGTATTATCTTATCCCTAAGGTTATGTTTTTTTCGATTTATGGTGAGTACTTATTATAATTGATTAACATAATTTAGCATGATTTAACATAATTTAATATTGTTAAGTGCTTACTAAAAATATTTAATTATATGTTTTTTTAATGATTCAACAATAAATTCCAATAAATAATTCTCATGAGTCGAGAAAAGCATACCCTAAATGTCATTGGAGAATTTTGCTTCTTATTGGCCAAAAGTTTTGTCAATTAAGGGTCTGCTTTTTTCATTGGGAAATATGGGTTAGTAAATATGTGAAGTTGGTTGGGATTGGTAAAAACAGGTTGAAGTGGGTATTTTCTTGTTGAAGTGGGCTGAATTTTTTTTTATATGATGGGTAAAAATTGGTTAAAATAATAGGAAGTAGGTTGAAGTTGATATTTTTTTTATTGAAGTTTATAAAATGGGTTGAAATATGTTGATGTTGGTTGAAATTAGTTGAAGTTGGTAAATTTAAATTTGCCAATGAAATTAAAAGAACATGGCCTAATATGGACGGGCTGAGCTCCTACTTTTAATTGATTTTTTTAAATGTATTCGTTTCGTATACATCAACAAATTCATTTTACGTACAACATTTATTTCCCCTGCCTAACTGTCAAAATTTGTTAACATGCTTACTCTAATATCAGATCCATTATAGATAACTGTTTTTTTTTTTTGCAGTTAAATCATTGAATTTTGACCACCAATAATAGTTGTTAGGGAAGAACAACAGAGTTTTAATATTTATAAACCCCAAGTGCAAGGTTTATCGTTGAGTAGCTGGGGTGTCATCCATAGAGAGTTGTGTTTCCAATTACCAGAACTAACTAAAGCGTCTCGAGTTAGGCAAAATCAAAGGGGATAGAAAATATAACTAAACTACTAAAGTGAAAACAAAAGGGCTATGATTAGACCTAAGATAAACCAAGTAATCAAGTTAAGCCCTCACCTTCCCAAGTTACGCTAGTATTCAGATATGGTCGGTTGCCAAATTAAAGTCCACCTAAGCCCTCACCTTCCCAAGTTACGCTAGTATTCAGAGATGGTCGGTTGCCAAATTAAAGTCCACCTAAGCCCTCTCTTAAGGGTCATGAGCTAGTTTAATTGTTCTAACCTCCTATTTTCATGGGATTAGTTCAACTAAACTACCATATTGACAACCTTAACCTAGTTAGCGACGAGACTATTTCATGTCCCAATCCCAGCTATTCTCTCTACCCACACTAGACAATTGACCTCACCTCTCAGCATAAGTTAATTGCCCCAAAACACGGATGAAAGTTCTCTCAAGCATTTCATCGAACACTTGGCGGGCATGAAAGAAAACTCTAAGTTCTAGGCATAAACGAGGGAGGGTTGAGGCCTAAACAAGGTTAATTAGCCATCAAGGGCTAGCCACAATCAATCAACCAAGATTAACGACTAATTAAACATGAAAACCTAAACTAAACCTAAACTAGCAAATAAGAACATAAACATGAACAAAAGAGGAATTAATCTAAACTAGCACGGATGAAAACTAAAGGAAACACAAAATCATAATAAAAACTAAACATTTAAACTAAGCAAATCAAATACAAGAATTAAACTAACAAAATCAAAACAAGAACAAAAACGTGAAACAGAGAGAGAGAGAGAGAGAGAGAGAGAGAGAGAAAGGGGGAAACTTGTGCTAGAATTGATTGAAGAATTGGAAATCTACAAGCTTGAATCCCAAAATACAAACTACAATCCTAATCTAATCCTCCTATTGAGGTTTTTATTAGCTCAAACCTAAACTAAAACTAGTCTAAAATCGCCAGAGAGAAGCCCCGAGCGACCCCCCGAACAAAACGCCGAAAAGGGGTTTAAATAGAAAATCGGGCGAGCGAGCGAGCGAGCGGAGAGGGGCACGACCGTGCCACGTGGCATGGTGCCACCGTGCCACTTCTCTGGCGCGGTGGTTCGGCCCCCCTGCTATAACTTCTTGCATGTTTTTGCTGTTTTTCTTCGCTTTGTCCCGTTTTCGCTTCTTTTCGCGATACTTGCTCAATTGAAACTTATTTCCTACAAAACGTAAATAAAACAAGTAAAAATCCTAAATATTAAGTCATTATACGAGCTAAAAATAGCTGAAAGAGCCACGTAAAATAGGACAATTTGTTGCCTAACAATAGTTCGTGACTTATACTAGGTGCACTAAAAAAAGTGTCTACCCTATTCGTAAGAATATTTTACAATATTATGTCCTTTTTTTTTGGATGTATACATTGTATACTATGTCATTGTATAAGTAAAATTTTACCTTTAACTCGCAAGACTCATAACTAGATTTTAATACTAATTTGTGGCTCATAAAAACATAAGCTTATTTATATAGGCGTTTGTTGTTTTAGTTTTGTATCCACTATGTCCAGTTATATAAGGTTTTTCAATATTTTAAAAAGTTATTGATTTTAGTTCTAAATCTCTTTTTATATTAATATATTGCCCATTTTCTAGCTAACCAAAGGGAGAAAGGATAAGGTTTATTTTGTCACTCCTCTTTGATTTTTTTCCCCCTAATGTGGAGTGTATATATATAAAATTCATGAAAATCTATCATAAAATAATGCTTCAACACTCAACAATGGAGTTGACATTCAAGAGCTTCCATAATGGTTTGTTGCAGCTGTAGACAGACTATGTCACGTTATTTATGAGAGGTGTGACCAAAAGATCAATATGTTTGCATAAAGTACGTATCAAAAAAGAACTTCTTTCGTGAAGCATATACTGAGATCCAAGTGGCTAGGGTTTTGGTTAAATTTGAAGATGGTGGCTAGGGCTAACAAAAATCAATTGCCATGCCTATCAATGTGAGGTTATGAGGGTAGTCGCATTGTCTTTGTCACCATAATATCACATTCTATGTTTTTATGTGGGAGTATCATTCACAATATGCATAATTAAGTTTTGTTAATCTAAGTACTCCATTCTAATTGCATAAACTTTCCTACATTTAATTTCTATATATCTCATCAACCCTGTTACTTACACTAGAAGTTAAAGTCGTCATCAACCTCCTTCGAGAATAAAAACATAGAAAATAGTAGAATTAATTTGTAACACGTAATAGTTAATGTATTACTTTGGAAAACGGTATAATTGTTAAACAAGCTAACCTTTATCTTCTACAATTGTAGAAGTTGGCTCATTTATAGTTTTAAGATCATAAAATGAATTGAGATTTTCATAAAGTACTACTCCGGATTTATTACTCCTTAATACCCACTACAAAAACGCAGTGGATCTCCGACGGAAAACGCGACGGGCTGGACAGACGTCGGGAAATGTCAGAGGGGACCGACGGGAAAACAAGCGGGGCCCGACGGGAAACACGAATTCCGACAGAATTTCCGACGGAAGCATTTTCCGTCGGAAATTCCGACGGAATCCGTCGGGTACTTTGCGCAGATCTCGACGAGCGGGCGTTCGCGTGCGTTTATAAATTTGTGGAGAGGGCGTTTGCGTTCGGTAGTTTGTGAAATTTAGAGAGAGAAGGTCTCAAAGAGGAAGAGAGGGAAGAGAGAGAAAGTGAAGGTTGAAGATTTTTGTAATCGGTAAGTTTTTTGTTTCGTTAGTAAGTTGTTTAAAATTAAATTAGTTTAGTTATTTGGTATTTTATATGTTTTAAATTTGTCAATTGTGACCGTGTCAGATTTCTAGTTGCCGTCGTTACTGTTCATTGCCGCCGCGCCGCCGCCTCCGTCCCGCCGCCGTCGCCGCCGCGCCCCACTGCCGCCGCCGCCGTCGCCGCCGCCGCCCCGTGACTTTTCACGCCGGTAATCCGTTTGATATTCCGTGTTTGAAGGTTAGTCGAAATTGTTTCGTTTTAAAATTTTAAAGTTACATTTATGTTTGTTATTTTAAATTAAGTATTTCAAGCGTGTTTAATATGTTTTTGTAAATAATTTAAATAAAATGAGTTCCGTTATTATAAAACGTTAAATATGTTAACCATGTATGTTTTTTAAGATATGTTTAATGTTGTTGTTATTTTACTGAAAGTATGTATGTTTTGGTAAATATGCGAATATTATTCCTTTTTTGAGACGTAGTTAATTTTTTACATGATTTGGTTGGTTTAATATGAAATTTAGTTGTTCGTATGTTTTTTAAGGTATGTTTAATGTTGTTGTTATCTTACTGAAAGTATGCATGTTTTGGTGAATATGCGAATATTATGCCTTTTTTGAGATGTAGTTAATTTTTAAAATGATTTGGTTGGTTTAATATGAAATGTAGTTGTTCGAATGTTTTTT
>JACYFF010031954.1:1953489-2079635 GCA_017589665.1 Selenicereus undatus | reverse complement strand
TGTTCGAATGTTTTTTAAGGTATGTTTAATGTTGTTGTTATTTTACTAAAAGTATGTATGTTTTAGTGAATATGCGAATATTATGCCTTTTTGAGACGTAATTAATTTTTTACATGATTTGGTTGGTTTGATATGAAATGTAGTTGTTGGTATGTTTTTTAAGGTATGTTTAATGTTATTGTTATTTTACTGAAAGTATGTATGTTTTGGTGAATATGCGAATATTATGTGTTTTTTGAAACGTAGTTAATTGTTTACTTAAATTTCTATTTCATTTCTGAAGTGTATTTATTTGAATAAGTGAAATATTATATAATAAATATGTACATGTCACCACAAAGGTTAAATGCGTTAAACATGTATGAATTTTAAAGTATGTTTGATTTTGTTGTTATTTTTGTGAATTTATGTATTTTTGGGTGGTTATGCGAATAATATGCTTTTTCTTGAATGTTAGTTAATTTTTAAAATGATTCGATTGGTTTAGTGTAAAATTTATTTGTTCGTAACATATATATGGATGTAAGTTATGTCACAAAAAAGTTAAGTACGTTAAAGATGTATGAATTTTAAAGTATGTTTGCATTTTTTGTTCCTCTTTTGAATTTATGTATGTATGTTGACTGTATATTAATATAATTTTAGTAAGTATGTGAATAGTAATTATTTCGTTTGGTTTGTTTAATTAGATGAGGTGGGTAATCGATGGTGTCATTTGTTATTGTTATTTAATAAGATTTATGTAGAAAAATAATATTGTTATGTGAAATTAATTATTTATAGCGTTCATGTGTAGTTACATTAAGTGTTTTGTTTGAGGTGTTGTGAGATTTTTTTATGATAAGGAAAAAGTACTATATTTTTCTGATTTCATATTTAGCGTATATTGTTCTGAATAATTAAACAGCATGTGAAATAATTCTAATTTAATAAAATCCTAATTTAATATAAGTTTCGTTGTGGTAAATGGTTTAATAATGTTAAGTGCGTTTTTTGTTTGAATTGTGGTGTGCATTAAATTTTGGTGAATATGTGAATAATGTGCGTTTTCTGAGTCGTGCACATGCTAAAAAATTTGCTTTGTTCGACGGAAAATGGCGAAGGAAAATTACACTGACGGACTGTTCGATGGATCCAATTTTTGAAACTTCTCTTTGCCGGATAGAAGTGATAGGTTTTTTTTAGGAAATGCCTGTTGGAAGGAATATACCGACGGAATTGTACGGCGGATTTTCCAACTGACACGCATTGACGTTGAAAATGTGTAATTTTGAACTTATTTGGAATGTCGGTGTCTTACTTTTTTGTTTTGCGTTTTTCTTAGAAATAAGTGACCGGACGAAATTTTCCGTCAGATGACACTTTTTCCTGAATTTTTTTAGTGGTCCACTGTCTTAAAAAACCCGATTGCTCGAACAATGGGACACTCCACACACACACACAAACCTTTTTCTGTCTACACCTTACCCAGTGTCGCCCTCTTCTAGCCACTATCGCCGCGCTCTGCGGTCGTCCGACATCCTTCACTCCTCCCTCGAAATTAGCCCCTTCACTGCCTCAACTGGTCGCTGCATTCGGTGTAGCACTAAGAAAATCATCATCTTTGAAATGAGTAATCGAACCCAATGTTATTGGAGAGAACATTGAATTGCCATTAAAAGATGGTGATTTTCTTGGTGCTACATTGAATGTTTCGTTCCAGATATCCGTCGGCTTCCGTCGCCTACTCCGTTGGCCCGCTTCCCGATGGCTGTCTCTCTCTGTCGGAATGTGTCCGACGAACGGGAGATTCCATCGAAACCAGCGGGTCAAGGGGACTTTTTCGTACAGTCATTTTCCGTCGGATTTTCCATCATAAAATCATTTTTTTGGTTTAATACAAAATTTATTTGTTGCTCACATATGTAATTAAATTGTTACGAAATGTTGAAGTATGTTACACATGTGTAATGTGTTTTGGTTTAGGAAATACTTTAAATTTCATAAGTACATGAATATTTTCTTTGGTTTGTGATATATATATTTACGTTTTGTAAGTATGTGAATTTTAATATATGTAATTAAATTGGTTGGGATTTATTTATTTCAATGAAGTACGAAGTAATAATTGCATTTGTGTGTAATTTTTATTATATAAGTATATGAAGTGTTATGCTTAATTAGGTGTGTTATGATATATTAAATAGTTTTGTTTTGAATGTGTTCTGATTGAATATGGGACGTGTATTATTTTGAATAATTAAACAGTATGTGTGTTATGTGTATTTCGTTTTCATAAATGGTTTAATAATGTTAACTGCGTGATTTTTTTGGTTTGGTGTTTCATGTTTGATGTTCGATGACATTTATTTTTCCAAATATATTTACAACCTGATGGTGACATATAAGTTTATTATGAAATTTGCAACTTCTTCACGTCTCATATTCTTTTGATACATGTAATCTTTATTACTAACCAATTCTTTTTGTGTTCTTAGTTTTGTTCCATATCAGGGTGTAGTTCAGAAAATAGTCGAAAGCTTTGCAGGTAAGTACCCACGTCCTTGGACCACGTGGGGGGAAGTTCCACAATCTCAAAGAGACATTTGGTTCAATGAGTTCAAGGTTCATAATTATCTGTGCAATAAATTTCAAAGTCGTGATTAGATTGTTAATTTGGAATGTTTGATTACTAATATGTATACTTCAATTTTGCCGCAGAAATACTACTACTGGCATCCAGACAACGAAAGTCAGATACGGCGTAACTTTGAGTACAGAGGTGCCACTCGACTCAGGGACATTCTAGGATACGCTAGGAAGTACAACAAAAAACCGAAGTGGCTACCGCCTAGTGTTTGGAATGATATGCTCAAACATTGGAGTGACAGTGACAACTTCAAGAAATTGAGTGAACAAAACAAGAAGAATAGATTGAGTGATGTTGAAGGTTTTGGTCCTTCGTTGCATACATGTGGCTCAATTCCGATTAGTGAAAGGAAAAGGCGTTTGGTAAGAAATTTGATTATTAATAAATATATTTGTTATATATAAAGCATGATATGGGTTGAGGTCCTAGTTCATCATCATCGCTTATATTTAATTGCGATTTACTTTTGTTTTTCAGACCCAAATATTAGGTAGGGAGCCCACGTGTGAGGAATTATTCAATGACACTCACTGCAAGGTGAAAGACAAAGCTTTTGTGGACAAAAAATCTGCCAAAAAATATGTAAGTTTCACACATTCTATTTACAGATAATTCATATGTGACAATTGCAGGTTTGATTTAAAATAGTTTTATGTTGTATATTTTCAGGAGGATCATCAGAACAAATGACAGGAGTACTCCCAAACTGCATCTCAAGGGGGTTCTCAACTGCCACCTATGACCCAAGAGGGGTTCTGGATTAAAGAAAATCTCGACAAGAAGGGCCGTGTATACGGTTTTGGCGCAGAGGGGGTCAAGTTGAAAAAATCGGCTACTATTGCAGCTGCACGTCACTCATCAGTTGAGCATTTTGATCCAAGACAACAAGCACAACTCTTCAATGAGAGCATAACCAAGCAAGCAGAGGCTATAACTCAAATAGCCAAGAAGCAGGGGAAGACAGAGCGAATGCTGAAAAAAGTTTTAAGATTTTTCAAAGGTCAAAGTGCAGGCTCCTCCAGCCAGATCAACTTGAATCCCGACGATGAAGAGGACTCTGAAGATGACAACGATGATGATCCCACAAATTTATCCGACTTCGAATAGTTTAGTAATTTGTGTACATTTTAAACAATTTCCTATATATGTCGTACTTCATATTTAATTCAGCATGTTTCTTTTGACAGAAATATCTATACAATGTTATCATGGTAACTATATTGTTACGCGCATATTAATTTTGCGTATTTTTTTTTTTTGGGTTTTCAAGAAAAATTTCCTACAAATTAGCTTCTCTATCGGATTCTCAATTCTTTAAATAAAGAAACAATTTCATCCGAAAATTTCTTTTTTAAACAAAATTGTTTTAAAAAAAAAATTTTTTTTAAAAAAAAAAGGGAATTCCGACGGGATTTTCCGTCAGAAATTCCGTCGGAAATTCCCTCCCCCCATTTTCGATTTCGCTTCCTCCGATGCTGCAGGCCTGTCCGACGGGATATTTCCGTCGGAAATGCCGTCGGACACCGTCGGATTCCGTCGGGATAAATTCTGCGACGAGCCCAATCCCGTCGGAGTTTCCGTCGGAAAGCACTTTTCCCGTCAGAAAAACAAACTTTTTCCGTCGGTATTTCCGTCGTAGATCAGATGTATTTTTGTAGTGATTAATGTTTAATCCCTGGATAAAACCAATGACGAATCAACCACTCATACAGCTTGTTAACTGCTCGAGGATGTCTATGGCAAAATGTTGGAAAAAAAAGGAACTTAAATTCTTACCCAAAGTAACTGAGCAACTCATTGCTCACAAAAATTCATTAAAGATCATTAAGGATGGGTTTTGCTTAGCATGGATAGAGCCCCCAAAGGTAATCCGGGAGTGACAACAAGAGGTGACGGGATTCGAGGAGATCACAACGAGTGGATTAGAGGCTTTAGTGTGAATTTTGGAGATGCACATCAGTTACAACGGTGCTTAGAGCTGCGCTCCATGGACTTTGTATGGCTCGAATACTGGGACTCAAGAAGATATGGTTACAAGCTGATTTGATGATTATTGTGGGGATGTTGAGGGAAAATGGGTCGTGGAACCCTATCAATAAGCGGCTTATCATTCAATACAAATAGCTGATCGAACGGGACGGATGAGAAGTTAAAATTTCTCATTGTTACAGAGAGACTAATCGGGTAGCTGATAAGTTAGCTAATCTAGGAATAAAAAAAGATGTAGAAGTAGTTTTACTGTAATTCTCCTCCTAAGGGGATTGTGGATATTCTCGATGCAGATACTATAGGAGTCACTTGGCCTAGAAATACTAAGTAATAATAAAATTTTCAGATCTAACCCCTCTTCTGCACCAAAAAATTTAAAGCTCATTTAAATCCTCCCCCCAAAAGAAAAAGTTCTCCTCCGTTCTACAATATTGGATTTGTAGCTTTAAATAGAGCATTAGCTTGCATAGTGCTGATAAAAATTTATTCGATCTAATTGTTTGAATTTGTCTAACTCAGACACAATACGAATTCAATTTTAAGCCTAATTCAGTTTTGTCCAATTAATTCATCCGACCTGAAAAAGTTGAGTACAATCACAAATATATATTTTGTTCAAATTTTAGACATTATCCCATTTATCCAATCCAAATTTCAATTTGAAGCCGAACGTGTCATTGTAGAAGATTGAGGGAAAGTAGCAACAAAACACAAATTACAATGTAAGGACTCCAAACTAGAGATGGCAATGGGGCGGGTTGGAGACGAGTGGCATATTCCCCTTCCCCACCCCTACTAAGATTCCCATCCTCCGTCCCCGCCCCATTCCCCGTTGCGGGGAAAAAGTGTCCCCCCGTTCTCGCCCCTAGTAGGGATCTAATTCCCGACGGGGGCCCAACGGGATTTTTATCCATCATTTTTTCCTCACCTTTGTGATAATTATATTATAAGTTTTGGATGAAAACCCAATTTGTCATCTCTAAATCATAATCCAATTAATTGTACAATAAGCTCTTGTAGGCTCCATGCAACATAATTATAACAAAATTCATTAAACCTGACAATCTAATCAAAATTAAAGTTAAACAAGTTCATACGATATGAGTCTAGCAATGTACAAATTATATAAAATAAGTCCATACGGTCTATGATTTTTTAAAACTTAATGTATTGATATAATCATATAACCTTAGTATTATATTTACAAATGAAAGGCTCATATTTAATTTTAAATTAATATGCAGGGACGAGGATAGAGACTTTTCCTCCAACTGGGGATGGGAAAATGAGGATGGAGACATGGATATTTCCTTTAGCGGGAAAGCGGGGGCAGGGACGGAGACGGGGTAATGCATGCTCGGAAATTTAAAAGCGGGGTAATGCTCGGATATTTCCGTCCCCATCCATGCTCGGAAATTTATTTTCGTCCCCATCTCCATTCCCATTGGGGACAAAGATTTTTCCCTAATGCAGGGCGGGGAACTGCCATCCCTACTCCAAACAGCTATTCTCACCCCAGTGCCATCCCTACTCCAAACCGCACCAACACAATTTCAATGCCAATTCCCAGAATACTCCCCAAACTAGATAAACTGATAAAGCTCAGAATACTCTCCACGCAAGTATGCAAATACACCACACACAAATTACCTATCCAGCCAAGTTAACTTGTTCAAGGCCACCTCTTGTTATTATAGTAAATAAAACTTACATCAATATCATTTGAGTAGCCATCAAGTCCTTATGCAATTTTTAATACCCCCTTCCCTTTCAGCCTGGCCCCATAACTTTGATTGCTACTTCTCTCCCTCCCTCCCTCTCTCTCTCTCTCTGTCGCTCTCTGAGTATTTCTCTTATATATGCCTGGGTTAGGAACCCCACAACTAAAACAGAGTGCCCTGAAGGAGAAACAGAGCACCCACATCTTCTCTAAAAACCCACCAAAATGTCCACTGATAAACCAGAAACACAACCAGTAATCAACAATGACAGAAAGAAAGAAGATTCAGTTTTCACAAAACCCAGATGGCCATCATCATCTCGAAGAACCCCATCTCTCTCATCATCTTCATCCTCCTCATCCTCCAACTCCTCCTCCTCTTTCAGATCATCCACCCATGAAGTCTCCCCACCCCCCAGCCCAGAAGGAGGAATCCCATTTTCATGGGAAACAATCCCAGGAATACCCAAAAACCAGATGATTCCAAATCACATCGATTCATCTCGAAAATCTAACTACCTTCCCCTGCCTCCCGCAGCCACCCCTGTTTCTTCACACTACAACAAATCCATCCATAACTACAAAAAACACCACACTTCAGGTGATCGCAGAGACCCCTTTTTCGCCGCCCTCGTTGAGTGCTCGAAAAATGGAGAAGGAGATGATAAGGGCATGTTTTCCAGGCCTAAGTTGGGGCGGAGTTTCAACCTAATCAATAGATTTGTGTTTGGTAATTTGTCATGCAAGAATGCTTCTGTAGTTGCAGAGTCCCTGGTTTTTATCTCGAGATCACCTCGCCGGATTATTGCGTACGATAAGGTGAAGAATCGATCTGGGTGATGATTCCGGCGAAGCTTCGGTCACCGGCCGATCAAGTGTGAGTATATGGAGCTATTGAAGGTATTGTGTGAATCTTCACAGTTGCTCAAATTTGAAAGCATAAAGATGTCTCTTTTATTAGGGTTTTATGTTTGTCAATATTAAGTTTTAATTTTAAGGACTCCCTTTATGTTGCACATTAAGGCATGATGAAGTACAATGTGAAATTGGATCGGATTATATCTTTTCTATAAGTATATGTTGTCGATTCCTAAACTCTTGTTTAATGTGTACATATATTTGTCGATATGTGTTTGTTGCAGAGACAATTTTTGATATGTCGCATGTCGGGACTTAAATGACTTGTGGTAAGTATATACTCCTAGGAGTACATATAACTTTATCGATAAATTAATCATCAGTCAAAATTCTGAAAAGAAAGGATTAGATATGCATTCAAAACTCGAAGCATCTATAGACCAAATTTTTTCTTTACAATCGTCGGATTTTTATTAGAGGAGAATCCTAATCATTGTGTCGTCACATACTATGTGCAAGAGTCACAATATTGGAATCACTTCTATACATTCTTTCATACATGTAAATTATGTCCTGTCTAATTGTAAAATTGTCTGTGTCATAAGATGAAAGATGGAGAGAGAATGCACAAGATGATTGATATTTTTCAAGAAAAGTACATGTTTCTTATGAGCATTTAACAATGATTTTTCAAAATTGGTTTCATATTATGATGTCATATGTACATGCTGTGTATCAATTTTTTTAGGCTCCGTTTAAATCTTGAAAATTTTGATAAAAAGAAAAAAAATTGAAAAAGTTACTTTTTTTTCTTGTGATTGATTTAGGGAAAATCACAAAGAAAAGAAATATGGAGGAAAGTTAGGTGGAAAAATTGTTAGAAACAAGTGACAAAATTTTCTCGTAAAATTATGAGGAAAGTTTCAGGAAAATTCCCAACCTTCTCCAACCTCGGATTGCTTAGATGACATCAGCATGATTCAAGTAGTTCATCAAAATTCAAATTTCTCATCTAAATTTCTGTATTTTTTTCCTCGATCCAAACAAGAGAAAAAATTCATTTTTTTCCTACTTTTTTTTCCGTCATATTTTTTTTTCTTCAACTTTTCTTTCCACCAAATTTTATAAGCACCAAACGGAGTCTATGTGTTATACATTTCATAATTAATAAATTTATTTGATTTATGTTTTCAAAGTTAATAAAAAGGAGCAACATGAAAGCCGTTTTGGGGGGGGGGGGGTTGGTTACAAGTTGGCCAAATAAGTTTAACGACTATATATAATATTGCAACGATATAATAATATAAATACTATTCTACCGACTTGTACATATATGTTTTTGTTATTAGTTGTCCGTATTAGTCACACTTGGCTAACTACCTACTATAACTTACATGTACGTACGGAGATTAAAATTAAATATGCATATTAATTGACTATTTTAAATTTATTTTCTCCTCACAAAGTGTAGCCAATGGGCCCAATGCTAGTAGCTAGGTTCCTAGATTAGGGTCGTATTCGACAACAGTGTTTTGGGTAGCGTTTGATATATGTTTGATAGCTTATTTCCGTTAAATTAATTACAGAGGTTTTTAATTACATATCAAAAACAAATATATTACACATCCGGTAAAAAAAAAGGTAGGATCGTTGTAGGAGTCGAAATATTTTTATATTATGTGAGACCATTGTATTGTTATTTGTGTTTGATTATATAAGATCATAAATTTAAATAACTTATTGTTAATAAGGTTAATCTTTTATTTAAATCGTGCTCATTAAATATCAAGAGCAACGTGAAAAATGAAAAAAAAAAATCAACATTGGAGAAAAACATATGTTTTCAATGCACAGCAATGTTATAAATACTGTACTGTACTATCCAAAGTATACCGTACCTGTCAAGAAACAGTACACGTTATTATCCGATTAAATACCAGTTAATAATGCTCTATATCATTAGATATCAGACGATATAGGTATTTTCGGTCAAATACCGTCCGGTACATTAAAATTTCAAATTTTTTACCTGTTAATTTTTTTGATTTTTTGAAATTCAAAACGGTACGAGTCCAGTACAACAATACGTAAATCCGATATGTCTTATTCCAATAAAAAAATGATACGATAACCGGTATAATATTTATAACTTTGATGCAGAGTACGTATGAAAATTCCCTTTTTTTTACGACTGAATCGTCATTCGACAGAGTTTTTGAAGAGATCGCGGGCATTTGTAGGTCACATATTATATGACATTTTCCTGTTAAGTGTGGGAAAAAATGCGAATATGAATATGACATTTTCCTGTTGAAAAAAATGCGGATATTAATACAGACAAAACACCTACGCCAATAATTGGCATCCCAAAAATTTGAGATATATTATTGTACAGCTATATTTAGCTGAATAATTAGTCCTGCGGAGAGCCATGTGCATCACCAACATGAATATAATCACAGCAATGAGCACTAACAAACAAACACGAGCTAGCTGGGATTAATCATTTAGTAATTGACCAATTAAAAAAATATTCCCATACAGCCCTTCCAAATGGCAAATTCATCTGACTGATAAGTTTCACCTATATCGATCATTATATTTGTTTTTGGCACGTAAAAGAATCGATGGCTGTTCTTTTATTGTAACATTTTCATACAACCGAACAAGGTAATGAAAACACAACTACAAACTTGATTGCATTATAAAGTTAATTACATATAACCAAACATTACGTTATAGAGTGAAACTGTTAACTAAAAATGCGTTTGATTTTGGAGAGACAGAATTTTACATATTTTGTTGAATTTGCGGGGCATCACTTTTCTTTAGCAATTTTTAGTTATTCAACAATGGTCTTGTAGCATGTTGCATTGAAATAAATAAATACTTAAATGATTGATGGTAGTTTCAACAATATCCCAAGATTTTGAAATTCTGTTAAATGCTTCTACCACCCATTTTAGACTTGATTTGATGGTCACAAAGAGACTACCGCACACATACTCATCTATGAAAATCAAAGATGGAGGCTAAGGGGGGTGATGGGGCTGTTGAAATTTCTGTATTTTATTGCCAACTCATGACACACGTGCAGACAAAAACGGCTAGCTACGACTGTTTTGAAAAAATGAGCCATGAAAATAGTACAATACTTGGCTAAGATTGCATCGATAGTGGTACGTTATTTATGAATTTAACACACATTATGAGCTACATATGTGTGCAACGTAACATAAAACCCGAGTCACGAACACAAAAGGA
Source organism: Selenicereus undatus (assembly GCA_017589665.1). NCBI lineage: Eukaryota > Viridiplantae > Streptophyta > Magnoliopsida > Caryophyllales > Cactaceae > Selenicereus > Selenicereus undatus. The sequence goes on along the minus strand of JACYFF010031954.1, from coordinate 2,069,175 downwards.
AAACATCGGTATAGTACATTGACACAATGAGGTCAAGACCGTCAAGTACAATGACAACTTATTATCTTTGCAAGTACAATTCTTATAAGCAAGCAGAAGCACCGTCAAGAACCTTATGTTTAGAGCGTTCTCAGCCTGCAATCCATATATTAGAACTCCACTCCGCCATGTCACTAAAAGTTTCAATTTTTTGGAATTCGTATCCATTCACTTCTCTAATCCATAAAACTCTAACTTGAATCACTCAATAAAATATTTGAAACGGACTCACCTTATAACGTATAATTTTTTTTTAATAACCCAAATAGTATTTTTAAGTAAGGAATAAAAAAGGAAAAACAAAAAAATCACAAAAGGATAGAAAAATTTAGAACGAGGGGTGGAACGCCAGTGCGTTCCCACCCGCGAGGCACTTTCAGGACAGCTAATGAGCAGCGGCCATGTGGCTATCCCAAGCGGAGAAACATATGTTTCCCGGCTGCTAGTGCTCTTACATACATGCGTAGTCTAATAATCTTTGATTTTATTTCTTTAAACATTGTTTTAAAAAGTTACAAATAACAAAATCGTATGAGGAAAAAAAGTTATAAATAACAATTCCATCAGCTTTTCTCATACGATTTTGTCCAAATAACCATCAAAAAACTGTTTATAGATGTACTAGTATAGAATTATTTTGAGCTTATACACAACCATTAGTACACAGCAAATTATAGCATATATGATAACATAACTAGTTCCAACCACCCACATATAAACAAAAGGGATTATGTAATAAGTTGGACTTAAGGAATTGTGTAATAATTGAGTTGTGGCAGAAATTCTGGGTCTAAAGTCTACAACCACATATGTCATCGTGCCCCACGTAACTGAATGGAAGTCCATACCCACAGGCCCATCAACATTCATTGCACTAGTTAGAGATGGGTTGAGGCCTTCTTCAACTTAGGACCTGTTCTTTTCGTAGGTAAATTAGAATGGGTAAAAGAGTGAAGTAGGTTGAAGTAGGTTGATGTGAGTTGAAATAGGTTGAAGTAGGTTGAAGTGGATTGAGATAGGTTGAAGTGGGTTGAGGTTAGTATTTTAGAATTGACCGACGAAAAGAACATGACCTTAGTCATCGTTGTTCTTTTTTTTCTTTTTTTTGGGGGTAGAAATGAATGGAAAACTTTCATTAACCATGCAAATCCCTTTGTAGTCTAATTTAACGTATCAAACATACGTTTTTTTAAAAAACTATTAGATCAACATACAATCGACATGATGTAAATTTAGATTGAATGGACACAATGTGATACTTAGGTTAGATGGAACTTCTTTTCGGCATAAAAAGGTACGTAGATAATTCATATACCTTACTACTAATATTCGATATGTGCTTCGTACAATTTTAAGCAGAATATCTAGATACCCATGTTCCAAGTTTACAGAATTTTTGTACTTTTATGAGATAGACAAGGTACAATATTGATTATTCAGTATTCTCGTTTACAATCGATGAACTCTCCAAGAAAGTGAAGACATGATACTTTCCTCACGACGAAAAGGGAGAGTACTTTAACAGCAACCATCACACGACCAGCACTTGATATCCCCCATAACAGAAGACACCCTACAAATTTGATTTGATTTTTAAGTTTTATGAAGCAAAATCAAATCCTATGTTGTTTAGGATGTAATTCTCTAAACATATTGACCATATGTATTTTACAAATACGATTTTTCTTCTGGCTCTTTAAATAAAAAATGACCATATGCAACGCGTTTGTATAGAGAGTGTCAAATTATCGTTATACAAACAAAATTTTACTCCAACCCTTATTTTTTGACTCCAATGTATAAATCTAGAAATCTATAACCCTGAATTTGGAAACATTCTAAACAAAAACAGACAAAAAAGATTACCAAGTTGAGTTGAGCCAATGTCCGAACATGATAATGTGCCTCTGAACCGAGATCAAGCCTAAATTTTTACAAATTCGCCAAGCATGAATTAAGTTTTCATTTAACCTAAGCTAGTCGAACACTCAAACCCAAGCCCAAGCCCGAGGCCAAGTTGGCCGTATATGATGTTGTGATGATTGTAGCAATTGCATACAAGACAGTACAACTCGAGAGGACAAGCAACTAGATTTGTGAATTGTGATGTGCTCTGCTTGATTAACTGAGGGGGGGAGTTGAGTCGGCCAGAGGATATTATTTTGCTTAATAAATAAACAATAAAAGCCCCTACGTTTTTTTTTTTTTTTTTGCGAACCACGTTTTCTCCAACTCATTTTATTGTTATTAGAAAAAATAAAATTCAGAGACAAAGATAAAAATCAATGACCATATCAGAGGCAACCTGAGATCAGTGCTTCGCATACCCATCAATCCATCACGGTGGAGCAGAAGAAGGGTGGATTCCCATCCATTGAAGTCCTAATCATGGTGGAGCAGATGAAGGGATTTTATGAATATGAATTATTATCCGAATATTCATTGCTCATTAATTACTTATCATTACAATATTTTAATTACCAAAAATAAAATAATATCACAAAGCCCATTGTTTTCTCTGTTTGCTCTCCCTCATCTCCTCCTCGTCTACCCCCAGTCTGAATTTTCTCAATCTCAAGAAAAAAAATCCTAAATTAGTCAACTGAATTTCACAATACCCATTTGGTTTTGCAGATGGAAGCTGATGTTTCCATCTTCAGAACCGTAATTTCTATTGTTCTGGTTATGGAAATTTCTGGGCTTTAGGTCTGGTTAGTATTCAGTGCTTGCCTTTTCTGGGTTTCTGTTCTGATTGTGTTCATATATAAACCCTAAGTTCAACCAAACCCTGATTTCTTTCTTCCCTATATCCTCTTCTGACTAGGGTTCGAGTCAGATCGGATTTGGGTGTTTTTTATTGGAGAAAATTTGATATGGGTGTTGGGGTTCTCCGTGGAACTTTGCTATGTGGGTTATCTTTGTTCATCATGGTTTCTCTCTCCTCTGCTACTGTGGTCTTGAAGGCATCAAATCGTACTCTCTCCTTTGATGATATTGAAGCTAATTTTGGTAAGCCTCTAATCCCCACTTTTTAAAAGATTCATGCTTTCATTTGGGTTTGATTTGATATTGTCTTACTTGGGTTCTCAAAGTTCTTATTACATGATTCATTCGGATTGATTGATTCCAGCACCCCCTGTGAGGTCCAAAGGTATATGTGGGAAACTGTATATAGCAGAGCCTCTTGATGCGTGTTCGCCATTGATGAATAAGATTGAGCAGAATAATAGTGGGAATTGTACTTCTCCTTTTGCTTTGATTATAAGAGGGGCATGTAGCTTCGAGGATAAAGTTAGAAGAGCACAGAAAGCTGGGTTTGAAGCTGCTATTGTCTATGACAATGAGGAGGACAGTGCTTTGGTTGCAAGTAATTCTCTTTTCCTGATTTCTCATTGAAATTTTTATGTTCTTCCTGCCTCCTGATCCTGTAGCGGTTGGCATGTTGATTTTGAACTTTGGTGATGACATTATTGCCTTGCTGATTCGTACCCTGGGATTGAGTAAAATGTGGGGAAAAATGTGAGTAAACTAGCTAAGGGAATTCTGGCTTTTGTATGAATGGATAGTTTAAAATCTATGGAAGCTGCAGTGCTGCACTTGGTATTGTCAATATATCAGAAGTTTTCTGTGTCCGTGTCTTTCCTGTCTAATTCGGAGCATTAAGTTGCCCAAGAGAGATATTGACAGTTTTTTGCTCAGTCAAACAATAACAGTATGGATCTTATTGACGTGGGGTCTTGGAAGCATAAATATGCGTGATATTGCACTCCAACTCTCCAAGTATAGAGGGGGTTTCCAACAGACCCCATGAAAAGGATTTCCTTTTTAAATAAGGAATGTTCAAAGTATTTAAACATAGGCTGAAAATATAGTTTGAAAAAAAGACGCAAGAAATGGATTGAAGATAGTAGATATAGACATAAATGAATTGGTAGATAACTAGTTACTTAAGTATCTTGTGAGTAGTTATGATGGTAGCAAAAGAAAAACATGGAAAGCTAAAGCAAGAGATTTAAAGTGATCGCAAACCTAGAAATGCAGATGCGACTGAGGAATTCTTTAGTCATAACCCTAATCAGAACACCATAATCAGTTATCTAGGATTATATCTCCATTCTCCACTATGCTGTAGGCGAGCCAATTATTGTTTGATGACTTCCCCGGCCATTTTAGGTTTTCCTCGCCACATTTATTGTGTATTAGGGTACTTTTCTCACACCTGTGCATCATTACACGTGAATTCCTCCTGATTTTTTGAACTATCTATGCCTTATTTCCTGCATTTTGTGCTTGCTCTACTTCCCCTGCTTCTCAAGATTACTTCATCTTGTATTTTGTCCTTTTATTGTGGTGACTCATTCAAGGAGTGATGAATTGTCTGGGCTACCATCATCCTTTATGCCACCCTTACCTAGCTGTTCAATATCTCTGCCATGTGCCAGAATGAGTCCCCTAACCATATGGTAATATTGTCCCTTTAGCTTAAGGGGGATCTTTTGTCCCACAAAACTATTTGAGGTACCTTTCATTTCTACCACCTCATCCTACCTGCTGAAAGATGTGCTTTGCAGTCTCTCTTCGGAATCCTTGGTCTTTGTTAAAGGGTGTTCATTGATTCTCATTGCAGCACCTATGCCACTTATAAAAAGTTTATGGCCAAATTTTGTTGTCTGACTATGGCAAAAATGAAATAAACTAGCTAATTTTATTATTTGGATATGTTTTGGCATTTCCTTTGCTGTGTGGTTTAAGTGTTTCCATTTATGATAACATCGTTCATTGGAATTCCAATTACCCGGCAACACAGTGGCAGGAAGTTCTGCTGGTATAGAGATTCATGCCGTATTTGTCTCTAAAGCATCTGGTGAGAAATTAAAAAGCAATGCTGGTCTTCGAGCAGAAGTGTGGATGATCCCCAGCTATGAGAATTCGGCATGGTCTGTAATGGCAATTTCTTTCATTTCCTTACTAGCCATGTCTGCAGTGCTGGCTACTTGTTTCTTTGTTAGGAGGCATCGGATTCGACGTCAGAGGCCACAAGGCAGGGTTCGAGAATTTCATGGGATGAGCAGTCGTTTAGTTAAAGCAATGCCAAGCTTAATATTCACGGCTGTAACAGATGATAATTGTACATCATCAACGTGTGCCATATGCCTGGAGGATTACAGTGTTGGTGACCGGCTACGGATACTTCCATGCCGTCACAGTGAGTATCTCAGCAGATGATATCTTGAAAATTTATTGGTTTTGATTGCAAAGCATTTGCCATAGGCGCTATGTTAATTTTGTTGATTTGGTGCTTCTACAGTCTTGGTTAGTCAAATTCTTTGATTTCTGTGACATACACAGGACGCTGTGAATGGATATGGGTAGTGGGCTATACTACTTAGTAAGGATGGAAAACCTGGGAAAAACCTTTGAGTATTCTATGCCATGCCGCACTAATAATTAGTTTGATCCTTTTGTCAAGTCTGATAATATAGATCATAGCATTTCTGTTGGTATGCACGTTCTTGGTGAATCAAAGACCAGAGTGGTACAGGTCTTTGCTTTTGAAGTGATCATGAGGAGGGGGTATGTCCGTTGACGAATTTCATGATGTATAACCTCCCCGCCCCCCAAAAAAAGGTGAGGAAAAGGGGGAAGTGACTTCTTTCTGTCTCAAAGTGCTCTCTGTTCTTCACGTCATCAGTTTTATATTAACTCTGCCTTTCCTGTGCTTTCTTAACTCTTTAAGTGGACACTCAGAAGCGTCAGTAAAAAGAAAAAAAGGAAGTTCACTGATTTCCCAAACTCTAATTCTCTCATATAATCTATAAGGGTATGTTCAGTGTTTTCCTTCCAACAGTGGTCGTAAGTGAGAGGTGTACACTGTACAAAAGCCCTACTTGTGCATTTGCCTCTTGTGCTGTAAAACAGCTGCCCCCCCCCCCCCCCCCAAAAAAACCAAAAAAAGCAAAAACCAGGGGATTTGTCAAAATCGACATCCTTTTCACGAGTGTGAGATTAAAGTTTATAAACACGAACTCGGATGAAACTTGGATTTGTTTACTGTATTGTGACATATCTGAGATGCTGCTATCCTTAGTAATATTCATTCTCTTGCTGCTACTTCAATTTCTGCTTTTTTTTTTGTTGGGGGGGGGGGGGGGAGGGGGGAGGAATCCATCAAATATATGACCATTGCTTGTGAATTCTTGCAGAATTCCATGCATTTTGTGTGGATGCTTGGCTCACTACATGGAGAACATTTTGCCCGGTCTGCAAACGTGATGCAAGAACCTGTGACAGCCAACCACCAGCATCGGAGTCTACGCCGTTGCTCTCCTCTAATCCATCCTCTGCTGCTACTTCGCCACTTTCTTCGTTCAGGTCATCATTCATATCGTCATCAGTTCGCTCGTCAGCAATACAAATAGCTTCCCCGGGCACAAGATCATCCCATGCACCTTCTCGTGAACAATCAGTTTCAAGTAGCCCTCAAAACCCCCAGCCTTTACGCACATACCATCATCAAAATTCCCCTTCAATGAGCGTGCGTACAAGCTCCTTAGACCTTAGAAACCTTTCTTCTCAAAGATCTCACTACATGTCTCCTCACTCTCTCGGTTACCCATCTCCGTCACCTTTTAATAACAACGTGAGATACTTGTCTCCGTATTATCCAAGTCCTAGCAATGCTTCATCGAGTTATCTCGGGTCTTTCAGAAGACAGCCTAGTGCGTTGCATCATAGTGAGTCTGTCGCGAGTTTTTCTCCATATAATTCTGCACAATCACTTCCCGGTGTTGATTCAGGGGCAGTATATGAAGCTACTATCTGAATTGTGCCCATTCATCGACCTCCTGCAATTCTGCCGGGCAGTCTGACTTCTAACTGACACCCTCTGTGATCCTTTCTCACAGTGTCCCTGTATATCTTAGCATAAGATTAGTGTGCTGGTTTCTTTTCTTTCTTTCTATCTTCTGAATAGAATTTTGCCATGCACATACAGTTGAGTTGAGGCTCATTTTCCTGAAATGTTAGTGATGATTGAAGATTCGTGTTGTTGCATCTTGTCTGGTGAATTTAACCAGCTCTTCCTTTTTATTTTTTGTTTTGTATGTGCTTGTACAAAAATTCTGCTTTTATCGGTTCCATAAAATGTCCCTGGATTTTTGGCTGGCATTTGTCTGAATAGATGACTGATCTGTTGGAATTTGGCATCTACAGATTGGAAATATTCTATTTTCCGTGAATTATTTGGTCACTTGGATTCAATCTTTGTCTCAATCCAGAAGGTCAAGATATCAGTCTTACCAATAGACAGATCATGTACAATAAGTCAAAATATTTATTTGTAAGTCATAATGATTATGGGTATTATGTTAGCTCTGATTTGTATTTGGACCCTTGCCTTGGTTGAGTAATTATTGCCTTTGTTTTTCTTGTGCAAAGAAAAATTGCCTTAATTCTTATTTTTGCCACAGCATTTTTGTTTAACTATCCATCCACACAAATAATACTGCTTATGATTACCGTCTGACAGCCAACAGCACAAATTCTTCCGCTGAGCATAATTAACATAGCCAATCTTCAATCCAACATAACCTTAGTAGCCATTATTAAAGTAGCTAATTTTCAATCCAACAGAGGCTGGTCAATGTTCTGATGATAGTTCTTCGAATGGCATTTGCACAATTCTTGTTACAATCAAAGAGTGGAATAGTCCATGCGAACTGAGTAATCCTAGAAAAACAGATTCATGTATCTTTACAAAAAAACCATTACAAGGTGGTTCAATTTGGCACTTGTTCCCCTTAAACAAAGGCTCATACTTGAGTCTTGGGAATAGAGAAAATATGTTCTAAGAGCTCTAACCCTTTATAGGCTAACAATAGTTCCACTCTAGTAAAATAGAGGCTCCGAGACCAACAAATATGTCTAAACGACAACTGAGACGCCAAGAGTTTGAATTGCAGCTGTCATAAATTATGAAAGCAGTCCTAATAAATTGATTCTAGATCTCAGGAAGTGGATTTAATTTTGGATTTGAATCTACCCCAGAAAAACCTGGACGAAGCTGTAGATACCTGCTTCAATCTGCTAGTAAACCAGCTTCGACTCAGCTTGCTTGAGTAAACTGAAGGATGATCCAGTTTTGTTTCTGCAATCCTCTTTAGTCTTCTTTTCCTCTTGATCTATATACCTGGCCACCTTCGAGCCTAGTGGGTTGTCCCCTTGAATGATCCTTGTCGTATGCAACAAGGATTATTAGTAGCAACACCAGGATGCCCACCAACAAAGCAATGAAGAAAATAAGTTTAAATCCGATCAGGGAACTTAGGAACTCCATGAATGATTCTTCACTAATCTTCTTTGATACTGTCTTTCCTTCTCTATATCCATCAAGGAAGCGTGTTATTTCCGAGCCCTGATCTTCTTCACCAATTTTCTCAGAACCAGTTACCTGATTCAATAACAAATCCATTCAATCAATATTTTCTTTGATGATCATTAATTCAAAGATTTTTTATATATGTCAGATAATGGAGGGCTACTCTAACATTGCCAGTATTCTGAAAAGCATAAATAGTAGGAAGAAAGTGAAAGCAGAGATAACTTACGGTGAAGTACTCTTCATTTCCATCCCAAACCACCATTTTTGGAAGCTCTGTTCTGTTGCTGATAAATGATTCAACCAGGCCTCTATATTGCTGAAGGCCTACATAAGCAAACAGAAAGTCACGGTTTGCAGATGCAGCTGCCTTCAATAATTTGATCAGCTGCTTTGACTTCTCATTATTCTCATCCTCCACAAGTGTCAAGACTATTTTTCTCTCTTCATCTCTCAACAAACTCATTGTGTCCGAGTTCAGAGGCAAACACAAAGGTAGCAGATTTTGCTTGATGAACTCTTCTAGAAATTGATCTGCACATGATAAGTACGCTGTATTAGGAATGTTACACGTATTCACAGTAAAATAGGCCACTGCTGCTAGATAGCAGACAAGTAGCATGCTTGTTCCCCACAAACAAATCATCATTCCAAAGACATGGCAGCCTAAGAATGTGCTGAACATTTTAAGTCCTAAGAGTAAGGCTGAGGGGCTGGATGCTAATGCTCCAAAACACTAAGTTCTCTCGCACAGTTTATCTCCAACCAAAAGAAGGCAGCTAAATTTAAGACTAACAGAACGATTATATAGTTCCTTGCACGTAAATCAACTACACTCTCCAAGCTTCTTTCCAAAACACAAGGTTCTCTCACATAGTTTATCTCCAACCAAAAGGAGACAGCTGAACTTACGACTAACAGAACGATTATATGGTTCCTTGCATTTGGACAATCTTATTTAATACAAATGTCATGGTAATTCGAACAAGAACCTATGTTACTGGGACTCTACTGCAAGTGGTCCAAATGGATGAGTACCCAATCGTCATACGTTTTCTGAACTTCTGCTTGCTTAGTTCCCAAAAATGAATAACTAAGTCGCTACATTCAAATTGCAGCATCAACCATGGGACAAGGATATGAAGAGTCCAAGCAGTAACCTACCATCAAATGGTCCATAGAACACATTCCGCTCATCATAACTTAAATGCAGGGAAACAAGAGCTGGAACTTTGTCAAAATCATATGATTCCATAACACTATCCGAGAAATCCTTTGCTACTGCGAACCATGCCTTTTGCTTGTATTTGATTGCTACCCTGGAAATCGCAGACTCATTCATCCCAAACCCAATGAAGGCAGGGAAGTAAGTGTCAGCTGATTGAACAAAGTTGCCAATGGCAGAGTCTGAATCAAGAACAGCCACATCTGGGGCGGCAGATTTCTTCAAAAATCGGACAATTAGGTCAGCCTTCCTTGGCCCATGATAATCAACAGGAACACCGCGAGTAAAGAGCATAAGAGTCGGAAAGCCACTGCATTTCAATGTAACTCGGTCACTACTACAACCATCATCATCATACAATTATGACCCAACAAGGAAATTGATCACGACAAAATTTACAGAGAAAACCCATAGCAAAACTTCCAGTAAGGTCAAATGAAAAAGCCTAAATGCATACTTGATTTCATATTTATCACCAAGGTGTCTGAATTTATCAGCATCGACTTTTGCGATCACAACGGGTTGTTTGGATTCAGCAAGAATTGCAGCAGCAGCATCCAACTGCACTTGTGATTCAAAAGCATTAACATCCCTTGTTGAAATCACTTTCATATACCAAAAACTGTGGAATTTTGGAATTCAAGAGTTAACTTGAAAAAATTGGGGGTGCCAGATTCAAAGTTCCTACCTTGTGATCCCTGTTGTTGAATACAACAGAAGGCAATGGAAACAGGGGATGGGGGTGGGGGAGAGAGAGAGATAGAGAGAGGGACCTGAGGAGAGAGACGCTGGCAGTGACCACACCAAGGAGCGTAGAAGTCGACGAAGACGTAATCGGTGGTGGAAATTACAGAATCGAAGTTGGATTCATTCAATTCAATCACCTTCCCACTAACTGATCCCAACTTCTGCCCTGCGGAGATCGATGCGGAAGAGAGAGAAAGGATTGCGTAGAAAGATAGCAGAAGAACCAATCGTCCTCCCATGCCCATGCCTATGCCCATGGCTTCCTTCTCTCTCTCTCCGTCTCCCTCTCCCTCTCTAGTTGTACATGGAGTTTTTAAGAGTCTTGGTTTATAAATTTGCCAACTGCTCTCACTTGTGATTTTGGTAGATCACTGTTACGGATTTGGATCAATTGCAAGGTATGGGACTTGTCCCACATCGGTTGTATGGGCAACTGATGAGGGGTTTATAGACTAAATGGGCTCTCTCACCTGATAGGCTAGTCTTTTGGGATGAGTTCTCCTGTTTGGTTTGTAACAATCACTCCAACCCCAACCTGAAAGGCCAATACGTCTCCGAAAGTGGGAAAAGAAACTTTTGCTAATGAAAATAACAAACCGAACTTTTACGATTTGATTCAAAATATTTCTAGTTAGAATTTTCATGTTAAAACAGAGACGCGTAATATCTAGTAGTCCTAGTTGTGATATCTAGTAGCCCTAGCTGTAAACGATGTTTGTGATATCTAGTAGTTCTAGCTGTAAACGATGGATTATCGACCCGTACAGTGTTGTACTTCAAAGGGGTCTTTGGCATGCAATACTACACGAGTGGGATGGTGAATAGGAGATGAGGTAATACAATTCACATGTTTTAAGCAGCAACGCCGCCAGCAACGGAGCTAGAAGCAGCGGCAGCAGTGCAAGATTTCCTCCTTCCAGGGGTTAACAGGACGCTTCGGGCATATATAGCCATATAGGGGCGAATATGGGAAAAAAAGAATTTCAATAAATTTCAATCGCACCACAGTATAACATTCCTACATTTGTTATAAACCCTAGTTGTATAATCCTCTTGTTCCTAGAACAGTATCTTCACAAAACATTTACAACATATATCATTTCTCAAAAACGCTGCTATTTGACCAATCCCTGAACAGTTGAGTACCAGAAATGTGTAGAGCACAAAGCTTAAGCATTCCGTCCACCCCTCCAACTAATGGCCTCACAAAGGCGGCATGGCAGGGTGTCGAGGCTCACTGCACGTGCCTTTCCATAGTTGCCGAGCACACCACATCTTCTCCAAGCGTGGTACTCAGCATAGGCAACTGGGTCATCGGCAAGGGCCTTCACATAGGAAGCGAGCTCCTCCAATGAACTGAATTTACTTCCATCAATTATTGAATTTGGGGGGACAAAATCCCATACGTTTGGTGCCCCGAAATAGATGGGGACAGCTCCTGAATCAAGGGCATAGAACAGCTTCTCGGTGACATAACTCTCGGTCATGGTGTTCTCAATGGCGAGGACAAACTTGTAGTGAGACATCGCGCAGTGGAGATGATCCCACCACTTTGGAGCTGAGTTTTGATCCTTTACACATTCTGGGTACAAAGTAAGTGCCATGTCTGGTCCGCCCACATTGTTTAAGCACTTGCCAAATGAGTGATGAGGTAATAGGCCGAGAAGTCTCTTGGCAAGGTCATTTCTTTCTGCAAGGCATCGAGATGATGACCAATATACAAGAATATCCTGAAAATTGTGCAAAATGTGTGATGAAGCATCCAAAAGCATGAACCAAGAGTATGTTTCTTAGGTGACTGAGTCCGCAGAGAAGAAGGGAAATAAACACTTACATTCTTCTTCCAAGAAGATACATGATAATTTCGATTATTGTGAAAGAGGGCTCCGGCATATGTTGTCTGAACATCATCTTTGGCATGATAACTAACAAAAATATCCTCACGGCCTGATCGTCTCCGACCAGCTTCAAGATCCATGTAAACGCGTAGAGGATCCCCAACAAGCCTCTAAAGAAACGAATAATAGAATGCGAAGTTACTAATTGGTAACTATGAACAAGACTCTATTCACAATGGATTTCCAATAGATACAAAGAACAACAACAACAACAGCAACTTCCAGTATAGGTCCGCTTTCGTAGGGTCTGGGAAGATGTAGATATAGGCAGTCTCACTTCTACATGCATGAGTGTCCGTAGCGAGACTCCAATAGACACAAAGAAGTAGAGAAAATATATTTCAGCAGGTAGAGAGTAAGGCAAATAATTGAACGGCTATACAACCCCGTGCCCCCAGCGGCCAACACACACAAGCTAGCAGGAGTGTGCCTACCCAAGTGAGGGGGAGTGACAGCTGAAACCGCAACAAAATCAAAAGGAGAACAAATCAGTAAACACTCAAAAAGCAAAATAGGTAGGAGTTGCAAACATAGACTCAGGACGCTAGTCTCTAGTACCAATCCCCAAAGAGGGTACCATCACTCAAATGACATTCCAAGCCAAGCTAGTTATCAACATTGGTTTGATTGAGGTACAGTGCTGTAGCAATATCAACCCACCGAATACGGCATACTTGACAAGAATTAGTCTGTCATTCCTCACAGTCTAAGCGAGCTGCATCACACTGTTGATCCCACGAAAAGTATCCATCACTTTGCCATGCAAGTCAGACATCCCATCCCATTCCAATCTGGCGGGTGAGCCAACTAATTTGGGTCCAGCTAACTGAATACAGTTATCTAAATACACATTTCTAACACAGAAAGACCCTTTCTAGACTCACAGCAAAAGACAGGACCATTAGACACTTGGATCACTGATCTTATGTCAGTTGTAAATATGCATCAACAACTACCTTTGAGGCCAAGTCCCCTCTCCAGTCTCAAATGTATGCATGTACCATGCTTTTAACATTTCCATGATGAGTGATAACTAATCGCAGGCACCTGATGAGGTGTTGAAGGCACATAACATGACCATCAAAGCATCACAGCTCAGAAACTATAGTGTGTATATAACAGCTCTCTTCAAATGCAGCACCAATGTAGCAAGCCAAACTAAAGACGCTGCATTGGCTCTTTTTTTTTAATTTATTTCTCCCACTATACAACAACAACAATCCCAATCTCCATTTCTTGTTACCCCAAAAATTGTGCTCAAAGTACTCTATGGATAGGCTCTACCATATGATTCTCATGAAATTGGGTACAACATAACACAGTTTCACAAGAGATCAAGCACTGCATTTTCAGAAAAAACAACAAACATTTCAAACCCTTAGCATTTGGCAGTTAATTGGGGTTGGGGGGGGGGGAATTTGCACACAAATCTGGACTTTGTTTTAAAATCAACGATTAATCTGGGTAAAAAGAGATAGAAAAATACCTGCAAAGGTGGGGTGGTAGTCTCAAACAAAAGGGCATCAGGATGATCAGCCAAAACCGAAGATTTAGTCCACAAACAACTCAACCCACATCTACAATAATACAAATTCTCCATATTATCAGGGATCCAAGTCCACCCCTTCACTAAAACACTAACATGCTTCAACTTCAACTCCTCCCCACACCCAATTGACCCCCCATCAACACCATTTCTTTGCAACGAACCCGACCCGGACACGTTACCAGCCAAAAACCCGAATTTCTCCCGAAACCGAGGGCAACCCACCTTAGCATCCCACTTCTTGAAGGCGCCCAGCAAGTCGGTAAACGGGTCGGTTTGGGATTGGGTGGAGGGATGGATGGTGTATGAGAAAAAAGGAGATGCAGAGGAGGGGAATTGGAGAAAGCCGGAGAAGAAGAGGAAGAAGAGAGAGAAAGCCAGCATGATGGTGATGAGTGCGGTAGGGTTTAAGTGGAAGAAGGGTTTTGACGGCATCACGAGATCGAGATCTCCCCTTTCTCTCTCTTCCCTGTTTGTGTAAGAGAGAGAGGGGATTGCAGTGGTTTTCTTCCTCTGAGAACTCAAAACTGCCAGAAGAGAACAGTATTTCTGTTCTTCGTTTTGGTAGAACACACAGAATTTTTTAGGCCACTGTCTTTTGATATACTAACAAAATGATCATACATGTATATTCATAGAGTAGGGGGCCCACTATGCTCTTGTTCGCTACTTTGGAGTATCATTTGCGTGTGTTTGGTAGGAAAAAAAATATTTTTTTAGAAAATAATTTTCTTATTTTACATCATTTGGTAAAATAAGAAAGAAAAAATTATTTTCAGGGGAAAATTGTTTTACCCCATTTGAAGGAAATTTTTTTCCCTTAAAAAAGTAGGGAAAATGATTTTCCAAATCCAATTTTCGTTGCGTTGTATAATTTTGTCTCTCGTTCTATTTTCTTTTAATTGTGCCTAGAATAACTCTATTTTCATTCTCATTTTGTCTCTCATTCTTCCTCTCTTCTTCATGTTTATCATGTTCATTGATGATTTTCATCGTTAATCTCTGTAATTATTTCTTGAATTCTCTGATCTTGTTACAGTTGCCATTTTGAAGAACTTCGCAATCTGAGACACCCATTGTGTCCCCATTCGTCATTTTGTTTAATCTGGATTTAATATCACTCAAAGTCAATTGGGTAATCCTCGGGAATAGTGAAAAAAAAAAAATTGAGATTCATTATTAATGCTGACTCTCTCTTTTGTTGGATTTGTTATTGGGTATATTTTTTACTGATATTTTGGGTTTGATTTTGAAGATGATAGAGAAACAGAATTCGTTGGTTGGGTCGGGACAGAGTAGTGAGCAGGGAAGGGGGTTGATGGTAAAAAGAAATGAAGTGAGGACGGGGGTTCATTCTGTCAAATAGCAAAAAATGAAGTGAAAAAAAAATGAATTTCCATTCTACCAAACAGCTGAAAATATAAGTGAAAAATCATTTTTCTTGGAAAATATTTTTCATGGAAAATGATTTTCTAGGAAAATAATTTTTTCCCCTACCAAACACACTTAGTTAAATTGTTAATTAGTTATTATTGTTCGATATGCTATTGTTAGAACTAGCCTTTTCATTAGCATATATTAAAAATATTAAAAAATTAAATTTTTGACATTTAAAATTTATTTTTTTAAGTTTAAAATATTCTTCATTCATGAAAAATATGTATACCTTCTTAAATGTCATTTTACAATAATCAATTGATATACTTAATGATTAAATTTAACGAACACATTTTCTTCAATCACAAAATCAAATAATAATTAGATCTTAATAATTCTCGAATCACTCCTTAAATTGTCATCAACTACTAACTCGAACAACTTATCTTTGTTGAGCGCGGCCAACAAATATAGACTATGGCTAGCTACTAGCTAGCTATACATAGAGAATGGGTAGCAAAACAACTGGGACTGAATGTGGGCTAGCTAGTATAGAGAATAGAAGGGCTAC
Organism: Selenicereus undatus; assembly: GCA_017589665.1. Taxonomy (NCBI): domain Eukaryota; kingdom Viridiplantae; phylum Streptophyta; class Magnoliopsida; order Caryophyllales; family Cactaceae; genus Selenicereus; species Selenicereus undatus. The sequence continues at coordinate 2,053,395 of JACYFF010031954.1, read as the reverse complement.
AAACTTTGGTTTGGGATATTTATAGTGTAGCTTAGGTCCCCATTCTTACCACTGCCATGTACCAATATGGGTATTCTAGATCTTATCTTTGATTTTTTTTTATTTTTTTTTTTTGGTAAGAAAGGTAAATCTTATCTTTGAGGTAGCTAGGCAAAGGCCCTAAATAAAAATTGAGGCACATCTTTGACCAATCCAACTTGAATTTGCTTCTAATGACTTTTTTTTTTAAAATAAACATACGCAACTAATGTACTTTAACTAGTAATGCAACTATTCAAAATTGAAGAGTCGTGGGTTTAACTCATGAAAAGCCGGGTCAATCATCCTCATAGCTTTTGACGCAGGTACTCCTAGAATATATATTTGTGGTAGAAAAATAGAAATAGTTAATATAGTATTAATGAGTAATCCCACAATTTGCGCATACTTATATAGCAATATAATGCAATCCTACATAATTGAAATCTTGGATCTATTGTTGTGGACGTGTAACATAAAACATTAGGATCGATATTCTAAGAAATTGAATTCAACTACATATATATTGCAGGTATTTTACTCTTGCTATTATGTACATATCACGAGTGCTTATAGGGATAAGACTGTTTATATATAAATTTTTCAGAACCCATGAAAATATGATCTATACTGAAAGTAGCTGTTATTATACTATAAGATTTAGACGCCTCCCCTACTGACCAAATTGAATGAGTAGCTAGCTAGTGGCTAAAAAAAAGGAATTGATTGGGGGCAACTCAAGGCAATTGCAACTTGGTGATATATATTCATCATATATGTCATATGTGCATGTCAAAACACATAATTGTCTTTGTCCATATAATTTCACGAGTATGGAACCCTTCTGACCACTACCATGTGCTACCCTTCAGATGCATATATTGAGATGTGAACATGAATATGAATATGAATGTTACGATCATATTCATGAGCTACCAATTTTGCATGGACTTGAACACCTCCACGTTACGGCCATCTCCTGCCATGCCACACCCCCTCATCCTCATCTCATGGCCTCTATCTTCTCTATATAAATTAGGGCACATTCTCCAATTGATAGGTCCATATACCCACATTCTTCATACATATCATCGTCGTTCTCGTACAAATTGTACGTCGTCTCATCAAAGAGATCCAATAAAATTGAAACGAAACATATACAGATGGGCAAGGGCAAAAGGGTAGAGGCAGAAGACAGACTGAGGACGCCGAAAGGGCATTTCGTGGTGTATGTAGGCCCTGAAATGACAAGGTTTGTGGTGCCTACTTACTTCTTGAACAACCCACTTTTCCAAGAACTACTTCAAAATGCTGCTGATGAGTTCGGGTTCGATTCCCAGGAGAAAATTGTTCTCCCTTGTGATGAGTTCTCCTTCCATCAACTCACTTCTACCCTAGCAAAAAGGTCATGAACTATCATGATTATCACTAATCAAAGTAATTTGTGCGACTTTCTAAATTTTCACTGCTTGCTAATTCCCTTATAGGGTAAGTAGTTACTAATAATGACATGATGGGCAATGTAATAAATTTGTCTGGATTTTGCTTTTCTGTAATATCAAGAACAATCCAACCAGCAACAATTTCAACCTTTTACCCCTTCCTTTTTACCTTTGCTGTTTTCTATTATGGTTTAGAAATTTCAATATAGGGTTAAACCATTTCAAATTCACCCCCCAAAATTATAGGTTGGGATCGATGGTGATGTTGAAGGAGATTGTTTTGGGGGGGGGGGGGGGGGGAAGCAAGAAGATAGACATGGGTGTGAAGAGTTTCTAAGAGCACTTGCGACGATTGGCTCCATTGCCTCAGAAGTTGCACCGAGTTGCTCATGTCCCCTACAATAGTCGAGCCGATGAGAGGCTCGTGAGCTTGAGCCGGCTCATGGATTTTTTTTCCTCACTTGTTTTTTAAATTTTAATTGACTTTTTCCTTTTTTTAGATATTAAAAAGAAGGTTATGTGTTGTAGGATGGGTCCATATGTATTATTTTATTTGATGAGCCAAATTGGTGATCCTTGTATTGAGGAAATGGAGGATTGTGAGCCAGAATATTGACTCACAAGCTTATGTGAGGTGGGCCCTTAGTGGTTTGGCACACCATTGAGAATGCTGAAGAAGACAGGACACACTTTTGGGCACCCCAGGGTGGGATCGGGGTCCTAGCTGGAGACAATCCTATTGGGTTTTGTTACCCTACTTCTATTACTCTAAATTCTGAAGTAAAAATAATAAAGTTTTTGATCTAACCTAGATTTTTTTTTTTCAAAATTCGTTTTTAATTACATACATGATTAATGTTATTACTTGCTCATTATATGAAATCGGCAATCTCTTTATAATTTATTGCAACTTAACTAATAATAGAACATCACATACAATTCTTCTTTTACTACATGACTAGTTTGTTAGTTGCTTTTAATGTAACAATTAATAAATGATCATAATAAACTACAAACAATTTGGTGATTTTAAAGCAATTAATTAAAATCTTTCTATCAAAAATATTCAAATATTATTTAAGAGGATTATCTTAGTCAAAATATTTAATAACAGCTTAAGGTAGAAGTAATGCTTTATATATAATGCATTCCGTATACCTAATCTAACTTTTCTTGGCTAAAAATTAAGTCTCCGTTATCTAAAATCTAAACAACCCTACGTATATATGCTGAATCATTTCCACGCAATATATCCTCATTTATGAAGTACCCAAAACAAAAAAAAATAATCCTCATTTATTATTATTATTACTAATAAAATAAAACACAAAAACAAAGAACTTCAAAACAAGCATGCTCCCTTTCATATTCAACCGACTACCTACCACAACAAATTAAAACGTGATCTTTAATTTCTTGAACAAACAAGTTACCGACTACCATACATAAAGTCACCGGTAAATTAAAATATTCATAATTTATTCCTCAATTAATTGCTTTCAAGTTACTACAATTAGTCACTCACACGTCAGCTAGAGCCAATATAAACAAATAATCCGATAGTCCTGGGTCTATAGATCCGGGTTATCAAAAATGATAAATTTTTGTATTTTTCAAAACTTATTCCGTATTTTTAATGATCCTATTTCCCTAAAAAAAAGGTTCATGTGGTTGAAATTATACTACCTCAGCGGGTCTATAAATTCGGATCTACGATATACTTATATAAGTGCTGAGAGCAACACATGTATGTTTTAGTACTTTTGATTTTCAATTATGTCTCTTTACTTTATAATTGGTTAAAGAACAGTGATCGATATCAATAAATCTTAGATGCAATCGTTTCACTTAAAAAGTATTAGTATAAAATAATAATTTTTGGGATGACTCTTATTTATTATTTAGTTACTAATACTTCATATAGGAATAGCTCTAGTAAATTTAATCGTAAATAAATTATTACTCATGCAATAAAAAGTAATATATATTATTAACAGATATCCCACAATCTTTAAAAAGACATATATAAAGGACTTTGTCATACCATTTCTTTAACATAGAATGATCTCACTTATGAATTCGTAATATGAGCTCCTTGTAAAAATTTTCGGTGAGAGAAAACATGAATTATTGGAAGATTTTTTTTTTCTATTAGATTTTCCATTTCTTTGAAATCGAGTTACTGTTGATCCAATAAGAAATAAAGTTCTCATATTATAGATTTTTTCCATGCATAAGATTCAAAATTGAAACCTTACTTAAAGAGAACAAACGTCAAATTACTTGAACCAACTTGTATTTGTACGAACCGTTGGAAGATATGTTACATGATGTTAGGAGGCAAGGCTAATGGTGCATCGTCGTGACAAATTATTATGCAATTTAATATACACCATTAGATAAATAGAGATTTCATAATTGACATTGGATTAATGAATATAATGTTGACCCTAGCTAGCTACTCACTAAAATAGATTATGATAATTGATCTTGATAATACACAGATTATTGGGACGACTTGGCTAGGCATGACATCTTACGTATGCATGCGTGAAGTATGCTGGATGAATGTATATATATTATTAACAAATTAAACTAAAGATAAATTTAATAATCCCATATATATAAACATCAAGTGATTGTCAACGCAGGTTTAAAAGTATGCAAAAAGATAAAATTAAACAGCTTACATTTTATCTAACAGCCATCACGGTAGGTTTTCTTGAAGTAAATTCTTTCACTAATCTTTTTCGATTTGACATTGTTAACAACAATAGAAGCATAAAAAGTCATAGAAAATCGGAGGCGTAAATTCAAATTGTACTAGTTTACGTGCTTTGCAGATCCAAAACGATTGAGGCATCACCAATCTATATTAAAGCCGTAACTTTTCCGCTATATTCGATTCAATCGTTTGATTAGCCTTTTGAGTTTGACACAAAATGAATATCCAAATTCTTACGTAATATTTTATTATCTTCAAGTTTTCCAACTTTGCATGTCGTTCATCAATGAAATTATGAAAATGAAATGCAACTACTAAAAAAGATAAAATTCCTCCTTATCCCCCCCCCCCTTATTTTATTTTATTTTTTTTTACGTTTTTCAAGTCTTTGCTGGTGGGAAGGGTGGCCATCGGTCAATATTGCTCATTGGTATTGGTGGATTTTACCAATTGTACCACTGGCTAACCTAACCCCATTTGGAACTGCAGCCTAAACTCTTTGATCGAGCAGGCTTACGTCAAGGTATCTTTTGTACCTACCCTCCTAATCGTCTACTACAGAAGGCCAAAACAAAGGGTAGTCAAATTAATTGTGATAAGGTGATCAAGTTATTAAGGGGTAGTTTAATGGAGAAAACCCCCATCTTTTATATATAAACAAAAGTATTCCTATTGGAGATAGAGTTTTTAGATATATCATTTTATATATAAAATAATTATGAATTATTAGTAATAATAAATTATTCAACATAATTAACATATTTAGATCAAATTATTTGCAAATCACAAAATTATTCTTCTATAAAATATTTTCACAAAATCTTGTTTTGTGGGTCTATTAGATTCAGCATTTCTATGGGCAGGCATATCGGTACAAGTAAGACTGTTTATATCTGGATCTCCTCAGACCTCATGAAAGCGAGACCCACACTGAGAGGTGTTATTATTGTTGTATTTACAAATCACTCTAAAAAAAAAAAGAGAAACAAAACTAGTGTTAAGAATATAGCCATTTTCACAGTTTGAAATGGCATACCAACTTATTTTCGAATAAAATCAATTTGCTTGACATAATTTGACATAAATCATGCTCATTTTAGCATTTAGGATGTATTATCTTACTGTTTTACCACTACGTACAACTAAATTTTATTGCTCATCACCACTTGCAGTATAATTTTACTAATCTTCTACGAATGCTTACAACAATAAAACTATCTATATTTAAATATTTATAAATTGCGCAAAAATATCAACCATTTACACTAGTCTAACGAACTATCTCCAACTACTCAGTTAAAATTTACCGTATTTGACCAACTAATGGTCAGTCCAACTTATCCACAGGGTCCAAACTTGGAATATTCCAAAATTAACATCCCCCCCCCCCCCCCAAAAAACATTATTAAATTTTAAATATACAGAGAACAAAGACCACTTGCCAGTTCAAAAATGACATTGCTAGGCTGTCAACGGCCCAAGAATCCAAAATGAGAACAAAATAAAAATGGTTCAGAGCTTTTCGTCAGAGAAGAGGGGCCAAAAAATCCCTGCAACTGTGTCGTTTTGTCCTGCCAGCCCCCTTGTCCGGACCAGTCCGGTCCGTATTTCATTTCCCTCGTGCCTCTTACCGGCTACTTTCAGTTTCCGATTCCATCCCGGTACCCACCTACTGTTAATTAGGCCGGACAAATAAGCCATTTTATTCCGTTTCGAATTAGATTAGTTTAGTTTAATATTCTGACTGAGTTCGAATTGATTTTGATTAACGTAAGTTAGGATCGCTTTTGAGTCAATGTTGTTCAAATAAAATTGTATTGCAAAGATAGAGGAAGAAAGTTCAAGTCATAGATTCCATTAGGATTTTGAGTTTAACTCAAATTGCTCCATTTCGAATCTCAATTCAACTTTCTTTGTTTAAGCATTATAAAGTGTTAATTCTAACAACTGATAACGCTAACTGATATTCCTAATCATAAGTAGACTGTTCTAATTAATATTATTAATTCTAAATACTGAAATGAACACAATTTTAATTAAATTGCCTTATGTTCAGTTCGAATTTTGGGTCTCTTTTTCAAAGTCTGACCTTTTCGACCCATGGAACACACCGGTTTTTACCGTCCAAAGCTCTAAACCGAACCAAACCGGATATTTTCCTCTTTACTTTTCCATGCTTCCTGCCACTTTCTCTCTCCTCGTTTTCTGCTCTAGTAACCCCCCCGCCCCCTCGCTTTCTCTCTCCTTGCTATATATTCCTGCTTTGCCAGACATGTCCTTTTTTTCGCCTCCTTCTTCCTCCAGCTGCATCAGTCATTCTCATCGTCGTCGTCGACGACGACTCTCCCGGAGGACTCCCCGGCCATTTTCCGCCGTTCATTCTGCCGGAATCTTCCCTCCGTCTTGCACTCTTGCACTTCTGCTCTCTGAGGTTTGTGCATCTCTCTTTTCTTCTCTCTCTTCTCCTGCTCCATATCTCTTGCCCGGTGATCTCCTTCTGTGCTTCGGATCTGATGTTCATTCGTGAAAATACTCTCTTTCTTCACTGATTTTTAGGTTTTTGATGGAGGTTTTATGTGTTAGATTAGTGTCTTGTACTGCTAGATTAATGTCCACTTCTTGGAGATTTTTGTGATGGATCTGCCTTTTCGTTTGATTTTGATCAATTTCATGAGCTTGCCTTCTTGCTTGGTTCTTTTGAACATTACTGGGAGCTTAAGGTTTATGTTTTTGAAGATATTTTGGTGTTCATTATGTGGATAATTTGCCGTTATTAGTAATAGATGTTCTTACTTATGATCAATAATACTAGATACACAGTAGTATAGAACCCTCCCCCCCCCCCCCCCAAAAAAAAAGAAAAAAGAAAAAACAGGGAAGGGTTTTTAGAGTCCTTTGCTAATTTGGAGGGTTAACTTTCTGCTATACTTAATTCAGATTGTGTAGTTTTCATAGATGTTGCAGCGCTTGAATTAATGTTTCTTCTCTTTACTTATCTTCCATGTTCACAGGATACATGTATTATCGTTTTGGATTTTTCTTATTTTGAGGTGGGAGTGGGTGGGGGGGGGGGGTAGAGGAGATTACATAAGAATACCCCTGAAGATCTTTTATTTCCAATTTGAATAGCTTATTTATATCTTTCTCTTCTGGGGTTCCTCGTTGACTTGACCATTCCATATCCTAACATGTTACTTATAAATTTGTAGATCTCGTGGATCATTTGAGTTGTGTTTGTGCCAAGGCTTTGAAGAATATGGATGGAGGCGGGATGAGAAAGGTGAGCTCTCATTGCTCAATCCCCGAGATTGACGACTTTGACCTCTCCAAGCTGCTGGATAAGCCGAGGCTGAATATCGAGAGGCAGAGGTCATTTGACGAGAGGTCATTGAGTGAGTTGTCAATTGGGTTGAATAGAGGGAGTGTGGAGAATTTTGATCACATATACTCTCCTGGGGCAAGGTCAGGTTTGGATACTCCAGCTTCATCAACCCGAAACTCCTTTGAGCCCCATCCCATGGTTGCTGAAGCCTGGGATGCTCTACGACGTTCCTTGGTGCACTTCAGGGGTCAGCCTGTTGGTACAATTGCTGCTTATGACCATGCTTCAGAGGAAGTTCTAAATTATGATCAGGTAACTTGAATATTGTTTTGTATGTACATCCATTGACTAGTGATAAATGCAAGCGTATTAATTCGGTTGATGGTTATTATTTGTGATCGTAGTTAACAGTTGTTAATAATGTCAAGTCCCAACGCTGAGGATTTTTTAAATATGGTTTGACTCCACAGGTTTTTGTACGGGATTTTGTTCCCAGTGCACTAGCGTTCCTGATGAATGGTGAGCCAGACATAGTTAAAAACTTCCTGTTAAAGACACTGCAACTTCAGGCTTGGGAAAAGACAGTTGATCGGTTTAAGCTTGGGAAAGGCGCAATGCCTGCCAGCTTCAAGGTGCTTCATGATCCTGTTCGGAAAACAGATACTATTGTTGCGGACTTTGGTGAGAGTGCCATTGGAAGGGTTGCTCCTGTTGACTCAGGCTTTTGGTGGATTATTCTGCTTCGTGCTTATACAAAGTCCACTGGGGACTTGTCCTTGGCAGAGTCACCGGAATGTCAGAAGGGGATGAGGCTTATTTTGACTCTTTGTTTGTCAGAGGGGTTCGACACATTTCCTACTCTGCTTTGTGCAGATGGATGCTCAATGATTGATCGCAGAATGGTAAATACAACTTAATAGTTGGGCACTTCTGTTGTATTTCTTTGTGAAACTGGCTCTTTGGCCATATCTTTGCACGTTCAGTTCTTTAAAACTCATTTAATAAAGAATATTTGAAGGTGGGTGATATTTTGGGGGGGGGGGGGTGTCATGCAAAAGTATGGAACTAGTCAAATGCATGCCTGCAGTCTGAAATTGGAGTTGTACTTACAACCCATTGCATTATGCTTTTTCACTTTAACGTTACTTTCTTCAGTTGAGGGCAATCCTTTACTAACATGAAATCTTACCTGCTAAATGGTTGCTGATTGACAGCAATAAAGCTGTCTGTTACCTTGAATCTGGTAACAGTAACTAAAGTGAAGGTATCTTTGTGGGACTGTTGAGCTATGTTGCAATTACCACTCCCTGCTTTGTATACATTCAAGAGGTTGTGCATGAGCATATGCATGTTTCCTTAATTGCCACATTTTTATTGCCTAGGAAGTTGGTCCGTAAGTATCGTCATACCCACAGGAACATTTTAATGGCTTGAGCCTTGTTTCAGTCAGACCTTAATTTCCATTTTTCTTATGGCAATCATTAAACATTCGCAAGTATCTGCAGTCACTCACAATACATGAATCCATTTTCTGTGGCATGGTTATTGTGCAGGGTGTCTATGGCTATCCTATTGAAATTCAAGCTCTCTTCTTCATGGCATTGAGATGTGCTTTGGCTATGCTTAAACATGATGCAGAGGGAAAGGAATGCATTGAATGTATAGTCAAGCGTTTGCATGCCTTAAGTTTTCATATGAGAAGCTATTTTTGGCTTGATTTCCGGCAGTTGAATGACATCTACCGCTATAAGACAGAGGAGTACTCCCATACTGCGGTAAACAAATTTAACGTCATTCCCGATTCAATTCCAGAATGGGTATTTGATTTCATGCCTTGTCGTGGTGGTTATTTCATCGGCAACGTGAGCCCTGCAAGGATGGACTTCAGATGGTTTGCATTGGGCAACTGTGTTGCCATTCTCAGTTCTCTTGCAACACCAGAACAATCTATGGCTATTATGGATCTCATTGAAGAACGTTGGGAAGAGTTAGTGGGAGAAATGCCTTTGAAAATCTGTTATCCTGCTATAGAAAATCATGAATGGCGGATTGTCACTGGATGTGATCCCAAGAATACCAGATGGAGCTACCACAATGGAGGATCATGGCCAGGTTTTTCCCTTGCTTATTATAGCTTGATCAGTTACATGCATTTTCTACTCCTGATTCGATGACTTGGTACTTTGGTTTAGGTGGCCCTCATTAATGAAATTTAGCACATACAGTAAAAGTAGGATATTTAAGAAACCCTCTTGTGCGATGCACCTGTACTTGCCGTCGGCAGAGTCCACAGTACCAATTAGGATAGTGGTTATTTTTTTTCACATGAAATACGAATCACAGAAGGAAGAAGAGGAAAATATAAAGATCAAGTGAAACAGCCAATTTAAATCGCCTGTATTTAAGGCATGCCTGTGCACTACTTCCAATATTTGACTCGCTGTTACACTCTTTGTAACCCGGTAGCTGCTAACGAGTAACGAGTGAGGATGTTACCTTATGAGGCCTGGGAATTTCATCATCTTAGCCGTTGCTGATTTTACGTGTATTCTCAAATTTGAATTTTTCCCCTCTGAGTTTGCTTTCACGTACTTCGTTCTTCAGCTAGCTGTTAGTGTCTCTTTTAGAGCATGACTTCTGCTTTTTAAATCCTTTCTCAAGTACTTTTTGGCTAGTAAGCTTCGGACTGCATAGGGTATTCCCTGTGGACTCTAAAGGGCCAATTTCTCAAAGTACAGGCAATCAGGCGTCTCTAGTTATTAACAATGTTTCAAACCACCATGATAGATTGCTTAAATTTCTTCCGTGACAAATAAATTGGAATTGGTTTTGAATTTTGATGTTCCGAATTTGTCTCTCTTGCTGACTTGCTATGTCTAATTTTATCTGTGGTTGGTAGCAATTTAACCCTCTTGTTTCTTTTTGTTATTTCTCCCCTCCTCTTTGTGCTCCTTGCAGTTCTTCTATGGTTGTTAACAGCTGCTTGCATCAAGACTGGTAGACCTCAGATTGCAAGACGAGCCATTGATCTAGCTGAGACTCGTCTTCTCAAGGATGGTTGGCCGGAGTACTATGATGGCAAGCTCGGCAGATTTATCGGAAAACAAGCTAGGAAATTCCAGACATGGTCCATTGCCGGATATCTTGTGGCAAAAATGATGCTGGAGGATCCCTCACACTTGGGTATGATCTCCCTTGAGGAAGACAAGTTGATGAAGCCATTGATCAAGAGATCATCATCTTGGACATGCTGAGTCCAAAGAAACAGTAGGAAGTAGGGTGGGAGAAAAAAAACCTAGGGTTAGGGGTGGTTAAATATCTTGTTAATTGTTATTTTAATTCCAGCAACGTTTATTCTTTGGCAGTTGCTTTGCCATTCTTGGGGCTGAGTGCAAGGTCTGGTCCTGTACAATAGTGTCTGATGAAACTGGCTTCTCTTCAAAAAAAAAAAAAATAATAATAACACAAATAGTTCCTCTTTTCTGTTTGTTACATCACTTTTTGCCTCACAAATGCCTATAATCAAATGGTTTCTTTCCCTCTTTTGAGCCAACCACAGCAATGTTATCTGTCAAATGTCAATGATTGCTTTATTGAAAAGCAAAAACCGACCATTTCCACAGCTAAAAAGTAAAAACAAGATGTGCAAGTGCATCTACAAATGCTTTATCAGAATAACGCCATTGAATACTGAACACAGATATAAAAGCCAATGCTATAACCAGAACAAAATCTTATTCGCAACTGCACCTTTCCATGTGTCAGCAGAGAAAAAATGGAAGCGAGAAGCTGAAATTGTCAAGGTTTTGAGTAAAAAGGAAAGAGAAGTGTCGTCGATATATTCCTGTCAAAAAGGCAAAGGGAACCCTAAGATGAATTTAAGCAGAGGCTGTCTTCTGTTGCTGGAAAACGACAGCGTAAATAGGAACAATAACCCCGATGCTAAAAGCAGTGAAGACGGCAAGGGGCATCTTCACCTTCTGGTGCTTCATCCTGTCCAAGTTGTACATGTGCTTTGCATGCATGTAGTATGGTTCATCATGCCCATGTCCTCCTCCCATCATTTTCATCCCACTCGAGTGAACTTCTCGGCTTGCTGAAAAAAGAGGCAAATGCATATTGATCAGAATATCAGCAAACCGTACATACATACGTGCCTCTATGATCCTATCTATTCAGCCTCTCTACTTCGGTTACTTTGGCAAGAGATGAAAAGGAGACAAATATTTAATGGATCCAAGAACGTTTAAAGTGATCATCTCACAACCAATAAAAATAAGTACAATTAATATCATGCACTTGCAAAACACCATATTAGGGCTAATTGGCAGTCATGTGAGTTAGCCAGAAGAAAGAAGGCATTCATCTTCAACTTCGGGAAGCAATAGCATTTGATTCAATGGGATACTCTAAAGGTTCATGATTTGCATACCGGTATGTGATAAGAGACTGCCACAATTCATAAGGCAGAAGAGAACAATGGAGAAGGACTACAAACAGTACATTTCCCAGCTTATCACTGAATTCATCGCCTCACAACTATACGACAGTTCGAAGTTTAGAAGCCCATATTTTCAACATCTACCATATCCATCAATGGATAGCAACCACTTCCCCTTGTCATCTACTGTATTGCTAGATAAACTCCCGCAATCAAGACATCATTCTATATCAGCTTCAATTCTCTTACCTCAATCATCTCTACCAACTGACATCCTCAACCAAAAAATTTTTTTTAAAAGAAAAAAGGGGGGAAAAAAGACGATGCCTAGAGCCAAGTCAAATAGAAAGTTGAACAACCAAGGATAGATATACATTATGGACCACACCTACTAAGTACTAACAACACAACATAATTGTTGGAAGTTCTACGATATAATCAACCAAGAATAGTGCATCTAAGACTATGGCTTCCTTGGATTAAACCATCTAGGGATTGAGTACCACCATGAAAATCAGAGCCTTCCCTTTACCTTCCCACACATTGCAAAGATCTAACATATGAGAACACCACTATTCTAGGTACCCAACTCATTAAATTTTCGACTAAAAGTGAAGGGATATTTTGACCATTCATTTCAATCCACCAACTAGATGTACCTCACCAGAAGCATCAACCATCAAGTCCACTAGTCTGCCACATAGCAAAATCAGCGTCTCCGATAATCCAATACATTGCAGTCATCTAGTCGAAGAAACAAGTAAAGACTCTGGTATCAATAACAAATATTTTGCCCAATGGCTTAAAATTCAGTGCATGTTATTAAGACTGCAGTCACTCTCATCAAAAAAATTCGTTTGTTTTCTATTGAGTTTCTCAACATACATGGAACCATTGAAGGATCACAGTACTTGAAGCCCCATATTATCCCCCTTATGAAAAAAGGATCATTTTTTCTGCATTGGCCTTTTCGAATAATCACAATTCGAAATCCCTAAATCCCACACTTGTAAAACAACCTATTAGAGGGCAAGCAACCTATCAATCAAACCATCAAAGGAGGCCCCTTTCACTTTCAAGTTCAAAGGAAGCATTCCAATGACAACAACAAACAAATGCATTGCCAATTTTCCAATGTAATCGATTGTTCTATTCAATCAACAGAGACCAATTTAACCAGGCAATAGATATAGATTGAAACAGCCAATAATTCGATGAAAAATGAGAAAATAATTCCGTATCAGACTAAACAAATCAAAATGAATAACACCCTTCAAAAAGATCGGAAGAAAATCAGGAGATATCAGCCTTAGAGGCAAAGAACCCTAGATTAGTAAGAGTAACGCACCTGGCTTAGATAAGAATGACCCAGAAGAATTCATTAACCTTGAGGCACAAGACCGTAACCCATTGTTCATCGCCATGATCCCAGAGAGAGAGAGAGAGAGAGAGAACAAATTGCCCCAACAACTCTGGCAGGAAGACGAAGACCCAGTAAAGTAGCAGGGAAATTGCGAGAAAGGCGAGTGCGTGAATCTCTCACAACATTAACAATTTACAGGCTCATGGCCCTCCTCTTCATGGGCTTGAGGACCTTCTACCAAATTCTCGGCTAATTCTCTGGTATGTTTTTCTGTTTTTCGGGGAGGGGGGGAACCAAAAAAAAATCACACCAAAAAAAAAGAGAGATTGGACCTAACATCGAATATATCCCATTCATGTAACTTCAATTTTACCCCTTTGACTTAGTGATCTTTCTGGTAAGTAATAATGAGAAGAAGATTAGTTGTCCATAGCATCATGGTACTCATGATGCTAATTAGTTAATTATGTATTATACGAGATCATCGGACCGTAATAAGATTAGTTGTTCATAGTATCATGGTATTCATGATGCTAATTAGTTAATTACATATTATACGAGATCATCGGACTGTAATAAGATTAGTTGTCCATAGTATCATGGTATCTATGTATGTACATTGTGCTTGAGATTCATCCATTTGCTATAAACCATAATGTGATCAGCAAAACTTTCACCTCCATATGTACATACTGTGTACTAGTACTCCTTGAAGAAAGCAGCATAAATGATACAACAAAGAGAGAAGATAACCACAATGACATCAAAAGTGATAGCAGTCACGGCTTGGTCACTCAGCTCCCTGTTCTTTCCTCCAAGCCTATCCATCATGTTAGGAACAGATTCGTAATTAACCACGTCTTGCACGTAGGGATCTTCAAGTTTCATCCTCATCTTCTCAGCTTGGTGACTAGGCGCCCCCTGAGCGAGTGTCCTGTCATAGAATCTCCTTTTCTCCTCGTCGCTTAGAACATCATAGATCTCTCTGAGTCTCACTCTGAAGCTGCCTTAAGTGGGAGAGAAGACGTGTCTGGGTGGTATTCCTTTGATAATCATCGGTATGCTGATTTAATCTCCTCTATATCTGCTTTTGGTGGTACCCCTAAGACCCTGATCAAATGCAGTTGACATCAACTAATTAGGCAAGAACATGAGAAGCAATTTACTGAAAACAGGTTATGTTTTCCCAGACTCTAAACAGGCTGGAAGCTTGACAAACTGGTAGATTTGGCAAATGGGTCTTTTTGGATTTCAGGTTCATTCAGAATTGGATCCAAATGAGTTAGAAGGAATACTATGGTAAGGATGGTTCGACTCAAATCACGTCAAGTTGAGTCATATTGGTCCATACTATTGATTTGACCAATAAACTCGTCAAGAAAATGAAATAAAAGTAATCACGGCAATCAATTGTGACTTGGTACAACTGGGTCATTAAGAGTGCAGGCATTCTATTGCACATATCCGGATCAGAAACACGGACTTCCAATGAGCAGACCTTACAGGGGAGGAATAATTGTCAGTCCTATTTCATTTTCTAATACAAACCAAAAGTTATCCAATAACTCTAAGTGTGGATCCCACTTTCACGTAGTGTGAGATATTTAGGCGTAGGCAGCCTTACCCTGCATGCACAAGTGCAAGCAGAGAGACTGATTCCGAGAGACTCCAAACAAATTTTGCAGAAAACATTTTGTCGAGTTGAGATTTTAAATCCTAGCCAGCAATCCATGTCAATAAAAGGAGGACCCAAGAAACTCACTGATGATGGGAATCAGAGGAGTTGAGCAAATCAGCAAACTTATCACCCAACAAATTTTTCTGCTGTGCTTCAGATTTAAGCTGCTCTTCAGTAGGCTTAGAATTACTCCCTCCAAGCCAACCTTCATCTTCATTCTCCCAGTGAATCCTTGTATCCACTCCTGGAGGTGCCCTCTGCCTTTTCCCTGCATCTTGTGCTGTGGCAAAAACAGTCTTGGGCAGTTTTTCCTCTGATGTACTGCGTTTTGTATCAGAGAACTGAATTGATTTTTCCATGTTGGGTCTACACTTCTGCTGCTGCCCAGGAAGAGAGAGACTGGGGATGAGGAAGATGCTCTGGAGGCCATCGGTTTTTTTCCTCTTTTTTTGGTTGTTTTTTTTCGTTTTTTTCCCCCCCCCGGGGCCGCCGTGTTTCTTCTATGAAATTCCCAGAGTTTGAAGTTATGCCAATGCTTATTTTTATGGCTCAGATCTAAGACAGCAACTGCAGAAATTTGGGTTGAGGTGAGCCCCGTGATGGTTATTGGTCACAAGACAACAAAAGAATGGAGGGGAGAAAATTTAACCATTTTTATTGGAACCCTTTTTTTCTTTTCTTTATTTTGGATCCTTCATTTCACTCGAGTTGAGCTATTGTTAGGCTAATAAAGGTAGAGCTCTCCCATCACGAATTTTTCCCATTCACAAGATTCAAACCCGACACCTTACTTAAAGGAAACAAGTATCAAACTACTTAAACCAACCTGTATTGATACCTTTTTTCTTTTTTTATTCCTTTGTGATTACTTCATTGCCAATCAAGATCGATTGTTCTAGTATTTTACAGCAAAGGCTGCAAAGCATCAATTTTTTAATTTTTTATTTTTTCGAAAACTTACATAGACCCAATCGTAGCAAAACCTGGGAGATTTTACATGTATGATGTATGCAACCTTAATCCTGAAAAATAGAAAGGTCATTCCTAGGAGATTTTACATGCATGCAAAAGATACTCTGTTTGATAAGTTAAAATCGTTTTCCTATCCCAAAATAGCAGCCTAGATATTCAATGCCTCTATAAAGCAGACTCTGTTACGTAAGCAAATCAACTGCCACAAGGGCAATGCAAATACATTAGAGATCATTACAGTTTAAACATCTAATCTTACACTCGAAAGAATATTTTTTTGATCAATACACCAGAAAGAATAGTACAGATTTGCTTAAGATACAACAGAATTGGACGATTAGTAGACATCAAAATCATCCGATTCAATTTCTGATTCTGTTCGCAAATTTCTCAGCCTACGATCATCCAGATAATTCTGGTACAAGTACGAAGCAAAACCCCACAAGGCCTGAAGCATCGCGATAACCTTCACACCATTCATCTCGTCGTGGAAAACTATCAGAGAAGCTAAAGGAGTGACTGCAAAAGCCACAGTACCAATCACGTTTGAGAACAGGGAAGACACCAAAAAAATCAAACCCACCACACCAACCCAAGTAACCTGCCAAGATATTGCGGTCAAAACCAGGGTCATTATGTAAGAGACTGAGCCCGTATTGAAGTTTCTCATCTCTCCTCCCAAATCCATCCATTGCCCACTCACATAAAGCCCCCCTATGGAAAGAATGGTAGCTACAAGTGAGGTGTAAATTTGCATCTCCATGACGGCAGCAAAAGTTTCTGCCTTCAATATTTTCTTAAAGGTAAGCTGCATTAGAGAAAGCAAAAGGGAATATGCAGCTGAATCCCCCAGACTGCATAAAAAACCAATGGCATATTTCAGCTTGGACCCTCCTGCAGGTTCATCAGAATCATCATTTGTGGCAAGGAGAGCCGTAGAGAAGGAAACAATGATGACCGAGTTCAAGACTAGTGGAGTGAGCTTTTGGGAATTGATGAAGTATGAGAACACTGCATTAAACGCCAACTGGGTTGAACAGAGGAGGGAGTACGTAGAGGCAGAGAGGTATAGAAGTCCCACAGAGTAGAGCATATTGTCCACAGCAAGAAGTACACCAAGAGAGATATAGATCAATACAATGTGTCTCTTGGTAATTTGGTTTGGAGGAGGTGAAGATTTTGGGTCTGAAGGAAGAAGTAGTAGGGGAATAAAAAGGATTGGGAATCCTGCGGTTTGTACAAAGGTGGCCATGAAGGTGCTTGATCCGCCTTGGGCATAATAAAATCTACCAAGCAGAACAGCTAAAATTTGGCCAAGTACAACAAAGGAAATGTTGAGTGCCACTAAAATCCACCATTGTTTACGTGTCAGCTTGAGAAGTGATGAAAGATCAGTCGGTGCACTATCTTTCGCCAACATCGGGCGTTCGAGATCTGCAAGTTAAATCAAATTGATCGATGTTTAGTAGGTTCTTACAACATGAACTGACCATCTGAGACAGCATTCTTGAGAACAAAACATCACCAGATCAGCCAAGTAATCAGATGAACAATGACCTTCATTTAAGCAAGAGTACTTTCTTCAGCAAACATTTGGCCGTGGGCGCAGGGGGGAGGGGGGCAACAAATGCTGTAGAATTTCTTTTCTTTCTGGTGGAAGGGGAGGGGTTGTTCCACTGTTTATGGCAAACACAAGGCTTTCATAACCATTTTTCATATGCATCTCTGACGTCAACTCCAATATGTTTGTTAGCCGGGTGGGACTTGGGGTATGGACATATACACAGATAATGTCGACACATACAAAAGGGTCCAATCTGTTTTCCTCATGATAGGTTTAATGTTGAGATTCCCAAATACGATGACATAACTTTACCTGATAAGCCTTGCATTGATAAGATCTTCTATAGGATCTTCAACAAATGATCATTCCTCAAAATCAAGCCTCTAAGGACTGAAAGAAGTTTACCCTCGTTTAAGCTGTACATACATCAGTGACAGTAAAACATAAAAGTTGAGATAATGATCGTGCAACGAATATGATTTCTTAGGATCTAGCTGTGACAGATATCAGGCTGCTATATCTCAATCACCAATTCACCTGTGAAGATTAAGAAAATAACAATAGTACATTGTAACCACAAAAAACTCCTCACCATAACCATAAAATATCTACATAGGTGTTGCACTGTTGCTCAAGCTGGAAATAACACCAACCAAGCAAAGGACCACTCTAAAGTGACAGAGCATGGACTGTGAGTCAATAACTTCAATGAATTACCCCACAAATTAGTAATTGCAGCCCATAAGTCACATGGATTGTACAAAATGGGGCCTTCCTCTATTACCTAACGATAAGACAAATATCTCATCGCCATAATGTAGCAATACCAATTCCGCAAGAAAAGATAACCATATCTACATAGAAGTCCCTTGTGTAACAAGAAACTTAGACATAATTTCACTAAAGAAAACAAATGGTTATCCAATGGTCAGAGCACTTCTCCACTTATCTTGAATTTGGGGGTCTGATTCTCATGTAATGCATGGGTTACTCCCTCCCTTAAACCTTAACTCCTAGCTTATTACGATCAAAGCGCTAAGAACCAATAAGATTAGTTCTAAGCTTTCAAAAGCAGTAAGGACTAGTAAGCAGTAAGGACTAGTAAGCAGTAAGCTAATGCTCCCGAACCTGAAACAAACAGGCCCAAGCATAGTGCTGGGTTGGGCAAGAAGCAACATTCTTGCCTATATGAAACTGGATTAATACAACCAAAATGCTACTGCCAAGTGTCAACTAAAGTTCACATAATTTAAATGTTGAAAGCAAAATACAATTTCCAGATGAACTGTAAAACTAATACCAGCAGGACCAATTGGGGGGGGGGGGGGGGGGCGCCCCCCCGGGGCCCCCCAAGAACAACAAAAAAATAAAAAAAAAAAAAAGGGTGAAAAAAAACAAAGAAAAAAAAATTAAAATCCCCCCCCCCCCCCCCAAAAAACCCACAAGAAAAGAAAGATACCCAGAAATAAGCTAAATCAAAAATTCAATGGATTTGGTGACTTGGGGATTGAACTCTCAGGAAATGCGGCATAATCCAATGCCAAGGGGTGAATCCCATTTCAACATCATCGCAACATGCACGATTTAATCATGCAGAAATACAAGCAAAACCCAGAATCCGAGCAGCAAATGCATACGAGGGCATTACTTACAGGTAGTCGACATTGATTGTATCAGCAAAAATTCCTTCTTTTGCAACACCCACTGAGGGAGAAGAGAGACAGAGAGAGAAAGAGAGATTGGATATGCCGTATGCGGTCCTCTTATAAAGACAGATTTTTTACAAACCGGCTTGTCTATCGTCTTTGTCAAGTGTCAACAAGGGAAATATAAAAATAAAATTGGAAAACACCAACTCAAAGTAAAATGGGGATTTTTTTTTTTAATAAAAAAAGGGGGGGAAGTGGAATTTACAGTAAATTTTTGAATTATACCCATTTGTAAAACATGAAAAATCTACCGGCTAGTTTGAATTAAAAAAATTACCCACTAAAACTAATTAATTATAACTTATTTTCTTCATCATTAGTAATTTGAATAATTACATAGAGCATCATATCATCATATGCCAATCAAACCAATACAAACAATGAAAAGGAAATAGTTGTATCATTTTAGTCACAAGGTTGAACAAAAAGAAGAACTTGTGAGTGTCTAAATTGAACAATTATTATTAAGATGAAATCACCCTGATCATTAAGAAATTATATTGTATATTTTTACATTCATGTTCTTACAGATAACTTAGGGCATGTTTTTTTTCAAGTTAAAATCAGCAGGCAACACAATTCATTATTCATCACAATTAAGCATAATTTAGTATTATTTAGAATAATTTAGCACCATTCAGCATCATTCACCACTATGACGAATTACTGATAGATTAGATTGTTATTAGACCCAAGTCACCTAATTGTTAAACAGTAATTGGACTTATTTTGCTAATAATATAAATATGCTTATTGTTGAAATTATTAAATGTGCTGTATGTTGAAAACATTATCGCATTACATCACTAAGTAAAATGTTTCAGTCTAATATGAGATAATATTTGAGAAAAATACAGTATAATATGTGAATACTACTATAATTGCAAAAATGGTTATTATTTTGAAAAAAAATTATATTATTTAGCTTTATAAATTTACCATTAATTTTTTAAAATTACATAATTATTTTAAGAACCTAATTGAAATTGACACACAAATTTCTTTAGAAATGTTTGTAATAACAAATTAATTATTTTACTAACAACTTTCACCTTCACTTTATATTAATCTAGCTAATGACTTCCAACTCCAACTTATACTAGTATAGCTGACAACTTCCAACTCTCAAAAATGAACTAAGAATGCAATCCATTTCAAGAAGCAGTACAATAAATTTTGGTGTTCAAAAAAATACTAAAAGCGAATTCAAACCATTAATATATTCGCAACTTACTTGTACTTTATTAAAAAAATATTTATAAGTTAATTTACAGCAATTATATCATATATATACAACTCAATTTGAATATGTTTATATTAATAACAAGATAAATAAATTTGCATTTAAAATAGTTCATATTGGGTGTAAACACATTTAAACAAATTTGTCAAAATGTTTCTTGGCTTAATCACAATTACACATGAGCTCAATCATTACAATTCAATACGATTCAGCAATAAGCACCAACAAGTATTTACCGTAAGTCCAAGCAAGCATGCTCTTAATTCAAGGATAAATCAAACTATCGGCTATAATGTCAATTTGAGCCACTGTAGCTTTGCTAAATTTGTGAGAGGAGGGAAGGTCACCATTGAAATCATTATCACCGCTTAGGTCAAGGGAGGTGAGCTTTGTCAAGTTGCCAAGAGATGACGGAAGGGGTCCTGAAAAAAGGCACTCATATAAGTGGAGGTATTCCAGGTTAGCAAGTTCCCCAATTGAAGAGGGTAATTCCCCATGAAACGACGTCCCTGAAAGAACCAAGCATTTGAGGGGCCTATTCTGTTGGAACTCAGGGAGGAATCCCATGAGATCTGTATTTGCATTTATATAAAGCATTTCGAGGTAGGGTATGTGAAAAATATTGGTTGGAAATTGACCATTAAGGTTACAAACTTGGAGTGAAACTACTTCTAACAAGGTCAGGTTTGTGAGAATGTCTGGCACAAACGAGGATATGTCAACCTGGTCAAGATATACTTCCTTCAAGCGGGTCAGATTTCGAACTAACTTCTCTAGACCTGTTGTAAATGATAGTCAATCCCATAGTCTATGCTTTGTGTTAATGTGTGTCTCGACGAGTACTAGTTAGAAAGCACATAAAGTTTATTAGGAAAGCTCTCCCGACTTTGTTATATCTTTTTTTTTTTAGTAAAAAGAACATTGCACATGTCTTTATTCTTATGTGATCTTGCCTTGATCAAAAGTCTTCTGTGATATATGCAATGTTCTCTTTGACAAATTATTACATAAATTGCCCCGTTGTGTTGCACTATCATTGACAGTGGGCAGAAAAGCTTTTTGTTGTTTTACTCTTTTTACACAAAAGTGAGAAAATGACCAACTAAAGTAAAACTTTTAATAAGCGCCAAGCCAATGGTAAGTGTGATTCTATAAATATAGATTATCTGCACTATTTGGTTATCACAATTGGTCAATTATTAATGAATTGTTTGCTTCACCATATTTTAAAATTTATAAATAAGAATGGAATTACTCGATTATATACTTATTGTCAATTACATAATTTTCATACAAAATCGTATATTCGAAGTAATATGGGTTTTGAATAAATACTTCCTACATAGCTTGTATAGGCACATACATTTAGGTAATGTTTGGTTAGAAGAAAAATGATTTTCCTATAAAATATTTCCTGCGGAAAATGTTTTTCCATGGAAATTTTATTTTCATATCACATTTTCCGATGTTTAGTGCAAGATAAATAATTTTCCATGAAAAAAAAGGAAAACATCAACTGAATCGTCTAAATGGCGGAAAATATCAACTGAATGGTCGTAGTAGAAATAAATGTTGACCAAATAAAGGAATTTTGAGCTTAAAAATATTTGAGGTTTTTTTTTTTAAATACTTCCTCTTGGACAATCAAGTTTTGATTTAAACTATTGAAATTGTTTTTGTGACGACAAGCATCAACTTAATTATTTAAGTGACGAAAAATGTTAATTAAATTGTCGTGGAAAAATATTGACCAAATGAAGGAATGTGATCCTCAAAATGTAGATTTGAGCCTATTGTAGTCTTGCCTATCCAAACATTAAATTTCAATCCAAACTAGTTAAATTATTCTAGTGGTGAAAAATATTGACTGCATTGTTTAAGTGGCGAAATATCGATTGAATTGTCGTTGTAGAAAAAAAGTTGACCAAATGAAAGAATATCGAGCTCAAAATTTGAATTTGAGCATATTTTAATATTTTATATCTGATGATTAAGTTTCGATCCAAACCGTTGCACTTGTTTTAGTGCGAGTAAACTGAATTGTTTTAGAGACAAAAAATGTTGATTAGCTTGTTATGGCGGAGATAAATGTCGACCAAATGAAAGAAATTTGAACTCAAAATTTAGATTTACGTTTATTTTAATATTTCCCATCGTATAGTCAAATTTCAATCCAAACTGCTGAAATTGAATTTTGAAATTTTGAATTTTGCATCTAAATTTCAGTTCACCATATTATCAAAGAGTTGAAAGAAGAAAATCAACTTCCGATATTCGAAAAAAGAAAATCATTTTCCCCACTTGGGAGGAAAATCATTTTCTTTGAAAAATAGTTTTCCATTCTTTATTGTGCCAAATAACGGAAAACTGAAAAATTATTTTCTGAAAAAATCATTTTTCCCTCAACCAAACACTACCTTAGAGTCAATTTTATTATTTATATATTGCCTTGATCAAAACACACACACATACATATATTATAGAACCAAACATGCGATATTGAAATCAAAACGATCTCCGTATATAGGAATTTGTTTTTCCGAGTTTTAAATTAGATTCCAATCTTATTAAACAAAAACAACCTCTTAAGAGTACTTTTTAAAAAGATAATTAAAATTCCAAACAAACTTTTTAAACCCGGCAAAAAAAATAAAGCAAATATTAGCATAACGAAAGTGTGTGGAAAAGAAAATATTATAACAAACTAATACGATATACTAATAAATCAAACATTGCAACATAAAAATCATACATCATACATGAAATTTGTTAAAATTCATAAATAACGAAGTGACTTTCAAATCTAACTAACATTCAACAACATATAACGAATGAACTAACTCGACATGACTATTAATCCACATGTTTATAAAACCCCAAAAAAGAAACCCCTCTAATTCTCTAACCCTAAAATTAAGCAAATTTCAAGAACAAGTATTGATAATGAACTAAGAAAAAAGCCTAAACTAAAACCAAAATCCATTCACTTCTGATTCTTCTGGCTGTCCCTGTTATTGACTCTTCACTGGGCTGCTCTTTTCGTCGGTGGCAACACTGGTTGCTCGCGGGTCCCGCCACTCCGCGTCTCTCTCTTTCTCTCTCTTCCGTCTGTCCCCACTCTCTCTCAACGTCAATCAAGGGTCCCTGTGATCGTGGTTATTGCCATACCCATTAACACTCTATTTCTTCTCCCAGTTCGCTCTCTTTCTCCCTTCAGTCTCCCATTTTTGGTTGAATTTGGGTTCTTTCAATGCTAATCCTAATACCCTGTTCAAATTCTGGAACTTTCATAATCTCTATTGTTCGTTAAGTTTCGAGGGCTTTCCGAAGATAACCAGATTTGATGCACGGATACAGCCGTCTGGGTCCTCATTTCCAGTCGCCGTCGTCGTCGCCGCCGTTGTCGCCGCGCCTCCGCCCCTCCCGTATGAAGCCCAATGGGCAGATCTGCCCCGGCAGTGCAAATGGCGGTGGAAGAGGCGGGTCGACCAAGTTGGGGCATTTCGTCGAACGGTTGGTGTACATTATCATTGCCGCTGTGTTGAGGAGGAAAGGGGTGCTGCTACTTGCCCCCGTTTTGTACATTATAGGGATGTTGTTGTACATGGGTTCTTTGAGCCTTGATAGTGTTAGTAAAGTGGGTAGTGCTAAGAGGGGCCAGCCAAGTACTACGCTTGGTGGGTTTGTGCTTGATGAGCCAAGGATGCCTGGTTCTTTGTATCGGAGTCCCGAGGTTTTTGAGAGGCTTTGGCCATTTATGCAAGCCGAAGGCAATGGCAATGGGTCCTCTAATGCCGTAAGTTACTCTCTTGTGTTTCATTAATTTGTGGGTATATGTCATATGTGTGTGTTTCTGTGCAATTCTATTGGGAGGAGAAATTTGCGTCACATATGGGAAGAGTTAGTTGTCTTGAAAGTGGGAAGTAGACTGGTAGGTCAAATTGCAGTGATTTACATTGACCCCTCATTTAGTTATTGCAAGCTGTCTAAGTTAATGGAATGGGATATGTGACTCCAATATGTATCAAAGTGTCCAAAGGTGATGATCTGCTTTTCAGGTATTAATGTGTTTTTTGGTCTGATTTGGTGTGCTAGTAATTTTATTTCCAGCTGTTTAAATTTTGGTACTTTGAAGCTGAAGTTTGAAAATTGTAATCAGTTCCAATACGAGCTTATTTGTTGATGATGGTGATTAGCAATTAAGGCATCTCCATGAGTGTTCAGGGTAGTGCATTATGTGTTGAGGTTGACAAAGAGGTGGGTAATTGGGAAGTATGGTTGCTGTCAGTCTGTTGGCTCTGCTGGAGTACATTTCTTATGATTGCTGCTAGAATTAGAGCTATTATATCTTATATATTTATGATTGATTACGGTGGTCTCAATTGTTGCCTGTAATGTTGTTGCCATTTGGATTCCAGTGCTCACCGCTTCTGGATAGTGGTGTTTGATGGCTTTTAAATTTTATAAAGAAATTTAGATTTTGATTAGTATTCCATCTACTCCAAAAGTAGCTGTCTCACTTGTTATTGATATGATATTTTGAGAGTCTTTCAAGGAAAGGCTAGCAAAGCTTTGCTGCATACTCTTCATTTCTCCTTAAGCACCCATGCTGAACATGGTGCGGACACTTGGCATTTTAGCTTAGACCAAAAGCAAAACAGAAAAAAAGGGGATGATGTTTGGAGATGTATCCATTGACGTGCACCTTTCGTCGAGCCTAGTAAGATAGAGCTTATGCTGAGAGTCTAAATGACTAAGTCAGTTGACTCATTGAAATGCTTTTCTACTACTTTATATTGTAAAATAAGCAACTCATTTGATCATTTTTCTTGAGAGGATTTAGGTATTACTAAATGAATCTGGATATAGTTTTTGGACTCAGCGCTTAGTGGCAGTACTAGACACGGCTAATTTGTGTACTCATTTAGCATGTCTATTGCCCCCCCCCCCGGGGGGGTGTTATAGGTGCTGGGGAGCACAAGCTATGTGGTTGGCCTCCGTGGATGGAGGGTAACCGATGCAGCACTGCACCTAGTTGATAATTGTTATGGTTGCGTTTTAGTTCTGGAACTTTATGTTGTGCATTTCAATGTTGTAATTGTGATGGCCTACGATATAGAGAGAGTGTTTCATTTTTTTTGGGGGGGGGGGGGGGGGGTCAGGGTGTTCATTTTTAGCGTTGTTGAGTTTGCCTAACCTAAATCGGTGTAAGCAATGGTCACATTATAGACATTTACTTTTCTTATAGTTCAATGTATTTGTCCATGTTCCACTCAAATCTTTTTGTGATTCAGAAGTTATATATCTGCTTTCCCATGAAAATTATGCAGTTGACAACTGTTTGGCCATCAAGATCTCAGCGAAGCTGGAAACCATGCGTGAAAAAGAGCGATTCTGAAACAGGTTTGTGGCTTACTTTCCTGGAAGGGTTATTGATTGATATCCTTATTATTTGAGCAGGGCCGCATTGTATGTGTGAATTCTGGTTTTTGTACATTACCATTTAGAATAAATCTTCATGTTGAACTTAATGTCTACGGTAAGGGAAATTGATTAAACAGAAAATGACACCTCTGCAATGAATATATTATAATGAGAAGTTTCCCTTTCTCAAATTTCTACTATTTTGGTATAAAAATGATCTTTCTTGTCATATGATGAGTTAAACCTCATTTTGAAGTATGAGGATTCACTATTTCTATTTTTATTTTTTATTTTTAATATTATAATAACTCTTATTCCATTTTTTAAATAATCCCCCAGGTGCTTACCTCTTGTTCCTTTCCCCTTTTTGCATTTTCGTGTAGAATTTCCCAAGTCCAATGGGTATTTCATAATTGAAGCAAATGGTGGGCTTAATCAGCAACGGTTATCAGTATGTCCCTTTCTTTTTCTTTCATTGTTTCCCTTCGTTGTGGCTTGACTTCATGCAGTTATGGTGTCTGTGCATAGTAGAAGGCTACCTGGACGTTCAGCCTAATTCTCTAAATCCTCCACTAGCGCACCTGGAAATTGAATGGTTCCTTTCTGTGATAATATGCTGTAAATAGCAGAATAGGCAAATAAGGCTTTGGCTCTTCTGGATTTAATTTTTTGGAGCATCTGGAAAGAACATAATCGAAGAGTCTTTGAGGAAGACGAAATGTCCCTTGAGCGATTAAAAGACTCTTTCATTAAGGCTCTTCGTCTTTGGGAGAAAGGTAGTTTTTGCGTGTCAGCTTTTGATGTGGCTGATCTTCTGGATAGCTTGCATATTGGTTGTGTATAATCTTTTGTAGGATGCTCTTTTGGCATCCATCCCTTCTTCCTTTTATATAATACATATTTTTCCTTATTAAAAAAAGGAGGGTTTCAGGCCAAGTGGAAATTTGAAAAGCACACATGGAACATAGGCAGGAAAAGCAAACGTTTGTTTATTTTTGGAACACTTGGAGACCTTTCTTGGATATTAGAAAATTAGGAACAGTCTTTTAACAAGTGATCAAGTGTCAGATGCACTGCAGTATTGAAACTTCTTGAAAAAGGTGTGGGGGACAAGGTTCCCATTGCTTTAGTTAAAATGATAACCCTTATGAGCGACTCTGCCAAATTAGTATGTAGCACATCTTATTTGGATAGATCACTAATTTGCTGTTTTTCTTAGGACGTAGAAAAAACTGAAATTTCCTCAGGATTTGGACGCTCAAAGCCTCTGGGTCAAGCTATGAATCTATTGCTATGTCCTCCCAGAAATTAAAGTAATCGAGGATGCAGAATTTATTGCTCACACAGTTACTTTACAATTGTGTTTCTCTGACTCTTACTGTTCATGATAATATGAACTATGAAGGAGGAAAAGAAGTGACTGTAAGAATTCTGTAGGTCCTGATTGTTCCTCAGGAGTCTTGGATAAATTGAAGGTTTGATGCCCATTTTCATGGTAAGGCCATGAGGTCATCAGGGGAAGGAATCTACCCCCTTCCTCCCTTTTCTGACTCTCATTTATTGGGGATTTTGCTTCCTTAATGTTTGGGGTGACCACGGACAGGTTTGTGGAGACCATTTCTTCTTCTTCTTCTTCTCCTTCTTTGTCTTCTTCTTCTTCTTCACCCCTTTTTTTGGTTATTGGTTTTTGTTGTTTTGTCGTTTTTGGTTTTTTTGGGGGGGGGGGGGGGCAGAGCGGGGCACCCAACAGTCTGGAAGGGCGTGGGTTCAAAGCTGCCACACAATGAGATTTTACATTCTGACATTTTCACCTGATCTAGTCATATGAGAAGTTAGACATAGCTTGTCAGTTTTATACTTTTATTTACATGAGCAATGTCAAGTGGGATGAGTAAGTTCCTGTTAAATGAGTCTTCTTTTGTGCTGATGTAATCATTGTCTTCTGGAAAGCAGTAGTCTCAAGACTGTCTTAGTTATGTTTGAATGAAATTTTGCTTTTATTCTTCATGATTGCGGGCTGAATATTCATGTGCAGTGAAAGTTTTGTGTTGCAAGTTCTTTTTCTTAATCTGAAATTTCATGAAAAATGCAGATATGTGATGCAGTAGCAGTGGCAGGGTTGTTAAATGCTACTCTTGTTATTCCGATTTTTCATTTAAATAGTGTTTGGAGAGATTCCAGGTAACATCTCTATTTGATAACATATCTTTTATGTTAGACTTCTTGGCTTCAGTGTAGGAAATATGTCTTCACCTGGACGAAGCCAATGATCATTTTTTGTATATCTAGCTGATGGCTTCTTATGTGAAGATGGATTGGGCATTTAATAGTGTCTTGGTCCTGGATCAGTTTATTGTTTGACCTATTATGACTTAGCCTGGTATTACTAGAAGGTCCTTTAGAGATCAAGGATGATATTAGAACTATAATCATTAATCGTAATTGCTGATCTGAACTATTCTTCTGAAATTATGCTGTCTGATTGAGGTTAGTAAAATGTTGTTCTTCACTTCTTCATGAGAAGTTGTGGAGTTTGCTAATAGTATTTGTTGTGGATTTTGATCAGGAGACATTTGGTTTAATAAAATTCGAATGAAATAGAAATTAGAAATGAAACTGAGAAGTATGCAGATGGTTTCTGATTCCTAATCCCATGCTTTTGGTTGAGATGAAAGATGTGAAAATTTAATACCAAGGGTATGGACTTAATGTAAACCAGTGGGGAAGGAAATACTTACTCAGACCCAAATCTAAAGGGCTCAATGGCCAATACCTGCCAGTATGTGCTTCCAGATTGGGTTAGGGGGGGGGGGGGGTTGTTAAGTATGGGATTGAGTGATTCCATTCCCATACCTGGCTCCCAAAGAAAAAAAAAAGGTCAACAACTTGGTCTACGCGTTTGCTACTGCCTTCTATCGATTCCTTTTGTCTGTGAAGAAGAAGACGTCCTCCTCCACACCCTCAAAAGGAGGAACGCTCGACCTGCAGTGGAAGATAGTATTGACTTGCATTGGTTATTGGTGTTGACTCGATGGCCATCTCGATCAGGAATGGTGTTTGGCAAACAGTTTTTCGGCCAAAAAGAGCTTTTTTGACTAAGATTGGTTGTTTGATCAAGTAGAAAAGTTAATTTGGGTGTTTGGTGAAAAGACTTTTTAGAAGAGGTTTTTGGGTCCAAAAAACTAATTTGAAAAAGCTAATTCCATGAGCTTTTTGGAAGAGTTTTTTGAAAAATTAGTTTTTTGTCTTACAACTTTTTCAGAAACAACTAATTTTACCAAACAGTTTTTCAACAAACAGAGAATTTAAACAGCTAATAGAAACAGCTCACAGGTGTTTGCCAAACAAGGCCATCTATGGTTTATGATGATTATCATGTAAGCAAAGCAGTGATATATGCTCTTAAAATTGGTAGCGGGTACTTCTGAGTTCTGACAGCATATCCTATTTTATTATTTTTGAGTTCGTAAAATATTTGTTTTCTCAAGTAAGCGTTGATCTCAAAATCAGGCTGTGGTGGTAGATGTATTGTGGGCCTTTAGTAGGAAGTCCACTATCTTTATCGCTATGACTATCTTTATCGACTATTCGTCTTAAAGTAATTTTGGTGAATGCTTCAAGTTTGAGCCTACAGATTGGTGCCGAATATTGTATTTGAGATGTATAAGAATAGTCTCACTTGAGTGTTTTACTGTTATCATGTAATTTTCGTCTTTTGTTGCAGCAAATTCGGCGATATATTTGATGAAGATTTCTTCATCTATGCTCTTCGAAGTAAGGTGAACGTTGTAAGGCAGCTCCCAGAGGATGTACTTATACGGTATAACCATAACATTAGCAGCATTGTGAACTTGAGGTTAAAAGCATGGTCAAGTCCGAGCTATTACCTGCAGAAAGTACTGCCAAAACTGTTGGACTTGGGGTATGGTTACACGTGGATTGTGCTCTCCCATTTTTTCTGGATTTTCTCTGCAATTTACTCATGAATTTGATCCCCTCCCCCCTCTCCCAATTTTGTAGTGCTGTACGGGTTGCACCATTCTCAAATAGATTGGCTAACACTGTGCCTCCTGAGGTCCAAGGGCTACGATGTTTGGCAAATTTTGAAGCCCTTAGATTTTCTGAGCCCATACGATTGCTTGCAAACATTATGGTTCAACGAATGATTCAGAAAAGCTCAAGGAGTGGGGGCAAGTATGTTTCAGTGCATCTTCGCTTTGAAAAAGTAAGCAGTCTTTTCTCATTTTCTGGTCACACAGAAAAGAGGCTTGTGTCCCGATTCCTTTCATATACTCTAGTAAAGAAAAAGAATGTCTTATATGTCAGGGTGCATTGTTCATTATATCTATCTGCCTGATCTTGAGTGCTCCCTTCCTTACAGGATATGGTTGCATTTTCGTGCTGCATATATGATGGTGGAGAAGAGGAAAAGCAAGAAATGGATATTGCTAGAGAAAAAGGTTGGAGAGGAAAATTTCGTAGGAGGGGTAGAGTGATAAGACCTGGAGCACTTCGAAGGGATGGAAAATGCCCATTGACTCCTTTAGAGGTATCCATCCCACAAATTCTTTCAAGGTATTTTTAAAATGCTTTTGTCAAAAAGGGTGATATTTTGCC
The DNA here is from genome assembly GCA_017589665.1 of Selenicereus undatus. Classification (NCBI taxonomy): domain Eukaryota; kingdom Viridiplantae; phylum Streptophyta; class Magnoliopsida; order Caryophyllales; family Cactaceae; genus Selenicereus; species Selenicereus undatus. The sequence goes on along the minus strand of JACYFF010031954.1, from coordinate 2,022,877 downwards.
CTTTCCTCTCCATACTAAGGCAAAAGTGACATTTCTCTTCCCCCGACCTTTTCTCTTCCCTTTAGTTTCCTTCCTACTTGAGCTTGCACTTCAAATCATAGTTGGCCCTCATTCCCGTTTCCCCTTTATAAACCCACATTTTTTGTTGACTGCTTCATTTGCTCAGGTGGGAATGATGCTTAGAGGTATGGGTTTTGACAATACCACATCAGTATACGTTGCTGCTGGAAAGATTTACAAGGCAGACAAGTACCTGGCGCCTCTTAAACAGTTATTTCCACTTCTGGAAACGAAGGAGACATTAGCCACCCCCGAAGAACTTGCTCCATTTCAGGTATTGTGATGTTGCTGTTAATATGCAATCTTCTTGAGAAATGAGAAATGTGGAAAACGTGATAAGCTTATTGCAGGGCCACTCCTCAAGGTTAGCAGCTCTTGATTATACGGTCTGCCTTCATAGTGAGGTTTTTGTTACTACACAAGGAGGAAATTTCCCCCACTTCTTAATGGGACACAGGCGTTACATGTATGGAGGACATTCAAAGACGATTATACCCGACAAAAGGAAATTAGTTCTGTTGTTTGACAACCCAGATGTCAGGTAATGCAATTTCTTGGTTCATCACTCATGAATCATGATCTTACCTTCCTGTGTCGTGAAACCCTACTTTCTCAAAACTCAAAGTATCATGCAAACTGTTCGAAATTCTCTTTTCTTTCCCGCTGCCTGATGTAATACTGTTTTGTACAGATGGGAGACATTCAAACACCAAATGAGGGATATGCTTCATCGCAGTGATTCGAAGGGGCGTGAGATGAAGAAATCTAGCGCTTCACTCTATACATTTCCAATGCCAGATTGTATGTGTAAGGAAGCTCATACAGCGCATGGAAATGGTAATATGACGAAACTGCTTTGAAATTTTTGACCACACAAATTCTTCATCTTAGGGTAAGTTCTAGGACAATGCTGCAGTTTTTGTACATGATTCCACAGTCATAATTATAGCTGTGTAAGATATCGGTTCAATCTATTTAAGTTAACCAAATAGATCAAGTTGAAGGGGAGAGTTTTAGACACTAATTCTTTGAGTTTGGTATTTTTCAGAGAAATATAGGGGATATAAGTTGAAGGTTGCGTTTGTAGAATTATGATCTTACACTGTAAATCAATTCAATGGGAAATTGTGTATTTCCTATCATCTTTGTACTTATTCGCATGGCCTCCCTCACTGCCTGCTAAATTACATCTGCGCAGTTTTTTGAATAACTCATTTCCAATTCCTGATCCGATCTATGAAGTCTCGCGTAGATGATATACTCTTAAGAGTGTGCCCTCAGGAGTATTATTAAGGTCAGCCAAAAAGAATTCGTATCCGCCTAGAATTCATAAAATTTGCCCCAGTGGATATGGATATGGGTTGTGAAAATGGAAAAAAAATGAGTGTGAGGCGGGTATTGCTAAAATGGATATGGATACAGGTATAAGTCTTACCTGCCCAATACCCATTTTATCAATACCCAACCCATACATGCCCCATATCCGCCTTATGTAAAATCCATACTCGTTTGTTTAAAGTTCTAATTTGCAGTTTATATTTGGATATTTTGCTAGTTGTTTTGAATTGTATGGTATTCAAGATTTCGATGAGACATTTTGTTAAAAACTGTAGTTGTCAAGTGTTAATTTATTGTTTTGATGGACGAACGTTTAGTTATATTCTACAAGATATGATATGTTGTTAGAAACTTAATGTTGGTATGGCATAGTGGCTATTTGATGTTGAATATGGGTACAAAATGGATTTAATTCTTTTTGGTTTATATGTACCCGAATAAAATTCGCATATCCGTTATACTCAGTGGGTATGGGCATGGGTATAGTTTTACAATACCCGATGGGTATTGGTCTGGGTATGAATCTTGAAAATGGATATGGGTAAGGTTATGGCTAAACCTGTTCCGTACTCGTTCCATTGTCACCTCTAAATATTATGTAAATAAAATCTTAAAAAAGACAGGAGGTGACATGTTCGGTGCTAGAACAGCTTGAAAACTTCATACAAGAAGAAAATAGAAGAGGTGCATTATATTCTGCATTATTTTGACTAATTAAGTGACTCCCAGTTGCATTGCTGCCCGTTGTTCTTTGTTCATCTGCTTATGGTCAGAAAGACATTTTCTCGACTTGTCTGATGTGCCCACATCAATCGTCGCATTCGATAAGTTCATAACTTCTTTACAATTTAGCAAGATAGAATTGTAACTCTAATATGATGTTTGGTTGAATGTAATGTAATGATAATACAATACAATTAATTTTATAATACAATTATAATTACTTAGTTAGTGGTAATCATAATTACAAGATAGTCTTAGGGTTTGGTTTTTTTTATGGGTAAATTTCAAAATATCAACTTGAACCCACTTGAATTCACTTCAACCCACCTCAACTTACTTCCACTATTTTAACCAAGTTTAATTTATCACATAAAAAACTTCAACCAACTTCAACAAACTTCAACCTACTTCAACCCACTTCACCCTTTTACCCACCTCAATTGACCTACGAAAAGAACAAGCCCTTATATCGCAATACTTTCATACAACCAATAAGGGTAATAAAAACACAATTACAAACTCATTATCATCACAAAGTTGATTAAATTTAACTAAATATTACATAAAAGTGAAGATAATCTTAATACATTAGCAACAATACCAATCAAAGTAATAAAAACACAATTACAAACTTATTAGTATCACAAAGTTGATTAAATCTAACCAAATATTACATAAAAGTGAAGATAACCTTAATACATCAGCAACAATAATAACAATTTTCAATGCCAATTCCATTTTTGTAGGATTTGAAGAGAATTTCAATGCCACATGAGCAATAATAAGGAGGTTTTCTAAATTTGGCATCAGGAGTAAGATATTTGCATAACTTAATTGCTAGATGATACGGACAGGTATCTGTTGGTCTAATCCGAGGACGTGTTTGAAAGAGTTATCCTATCCAATCTCTCGTAAAACTTAAAAGTAATTTTAAAATAATGTTACTTTTTACTAGATTTTGGAGTTTATAATCATTGTTTTGGATTAATATATCTCCATTTCATGAAATGAATTGTATCCTTGAATAGGATTACAATAATTTTTTGTTTCAACATTTTTTATTTACAATACGCTCTCAATTTCAGAAAGAAATATCCTTGCATCATAGTGAAGAACTGCCATTGTGGTGGTTGTTGTACCCCATTGATAAACTATAAAGCTTACATATAAACATAAATTAATGGATTATTTTGTCGAATATGGTATCTAAGTTTGTTTTAGTCTAATATAACCTCAATTTCCTCTATGAAGATTGCCAAAACCATTAATCTCATTACTTTTTCCGATTTTGGGTGCTACTTGTCTATAGGATTACAACAACAACAACAACAACAACAACAACAACAACAACAAACTCCCAGTGTGGGTCCCGCTTTCGCGGTGTCTGGGGAGATTCAGTTGTATGCAACCTTACCTTTACTGGTATTACTACCCAATAGAGAGATTGATTCCATAAGACCCACAAAAACAGTTTTGTGAAAAAATTTATAGAGAAAACGGTTGCAAAACCATTTACCGAGTGAGAGACTTTTCTATAGGATTACACTATCACTATATGTTTATCTATTACTTGTCCCCGAATGAGTTCTTTAAAAAAAAAAAATAATCCCCAATAGATAAATGTGAGCATTTGTTAGTTTTTCATTTCAATCAATTGACGAAGTTAGAGTTCAAAAATAGAATATATCGATCTGACCATTTTTGATTTAATCATTTTACCTACTACGGTGATTGGTCAACACATGGTTGAAATAAAAAAAAGAGGGTAATGATGCCAATGGGACCAGAAAATTGAGCAACCAAAACCATAATATCACATGTCCGGTTCACTTGTGGGACAAAACTTGATGGCCACATGGGAAGAAGACTAGGATTAGGAGAATGCATGTATCAAAGTCTTCACATGCGAGTCCAACTTTAAGCATAACACAAGCTACCTAATTTACTCACACTCAAGGATAAATGATTGACATAGAAAGAGATAAGGCAGAGGGGAAGAGCTAGACAGGCCACCCTCCCCTCTTAATGAATCTACGTTTTCATTCGATGTGCATCTGTACTTGCCCATTTACTCACGTCACATTAACGTTGTTATTTTCTGCTCTCTACCTACCAACTTCTCTTCTTCCCCCCTCAATAATCATCTCATTTTCTATCTAGATCCCGTGATAACTCTATGGCACGAATACTTATAGGAATAAGATTCCTTACATCTAAATTCTTCTAATCCCATAAAAACGGGCGTATTGAGAGTTAATTACTCATTAGTATTTCTCAAACCTGGTCAAATGCCCTTGTCTTGTCGACTTGAGTCTATTGGCTTACCCTCCATTTCTCAATCACCCTTTTCCTGCCCCCCACCACATGTATATATCCCCCCACTTTCTTTCCCATTTCTAAATTCCTACCAAACTCTTTCCATAAGTGCCTCTTATCTCTTTCAAAGTAGAGACAAAAAGCTCCCAACTGACCCATCTCTGATCTTTTCCCTCTCGCTCTCTCTCTCTCTCTCTACCAACAACACACATATACAAACTAATTAACATAAGCCTAGAAAGGAGGTAGCTAATCCATGGGACGCTCCCCTTGCTGTGAGAAAGCTCATACCAACAAAGGTGCATGGACCAAAGAAGAAGACCAACTCCTCATTGATTACATTCGTATCCATGGTGAAGGCTGTTGGCACTCTCTCCCTAAAGCTGCCGGTACGTTACGTTGCGTTATCTAATACATATCCACCCTCCTTTCTTCTCTTGGGCATTTCGTCGAACATTTGGATGGCATGCTTACTCTGGGTTATCTTCCTTGCAGGCTTGCTTAGGTGCGGCAAGAGTTGCCGGCTCCGCTGGATAAACTATCTTCGCCCTGATCTTAAACGCGGGAATTTCACTGAAGAAGATGATGAACTCATCATCAAACTCCACAGCTTGCTTGGCAACAAGTAATCAACCCTTAAATTTTGATCCCCATATTTAATAAGTAGGAGAATTCGAAAAATAAGCAAATTGCACTGATTGGGTTTTGTTCTGTTCTTGATGAATTCAAGGTGGTCCTTGATTGCTGGGAGATTACCAGGTAGAACAGATAACGAAATAAAGAACTACTGGAACACCCACATCAAGCGTAAACTCATCAGTCGTGGCATCGACCCACAAACCCACGGCCCCTTGAATTCCACCGTCACGGCCACCGCCGTAAAAGCCTCTCCCCAGAAATTGGAGTTCAAACCCACAATCGACCCACGCTTAATTCCCCAATTCGGATTGATTTCTCAAACAATCAACTTCAAAAGTAGCTACCCAGATCCCAATAATACTCTCAAGCTCATCAGAGCCGATTCAGGAGGGACTTGCAACAGCGGCACCACCGACGACGGGCAGCAAACGCGTCGGGCGACCCACCCGCAGAAAGCCCATGAAATCGACCTTGAGCTCTCCATCGGGCTTTCCCCTTTCCGGGCCGGGTCGAACTTCGCGGTCTGCGGTGTCCGAAGAAGCGAGGTCGACGCCGGGAAAAATGGCGGCTCCGCCGAGCCAAACGGCGAATGGGTTCTTCATATACAATAGGCCGCTCGGTCCATAACCCTAGAGAGAGAGAGAGAGAGAGAGGAGTTTTTTTTTTGGTATAAATGCTTTCACCACTTTCCCACCAAATTGTATTGAAGTGGGGGGGCCCTTGTGTTTAATTTGATCTTTGAAAGATGATGGAAAACGACGAAAATCTTTTGTGGGGGAGAGAGATTTTTGGCTTTTTCCCAATTCTATCTTATCCACATTTGACAAATGTAGTCGTAATACCAATAATTTCGGTACATCAGCTTCTCTAGGAGCAGAATTATCGATAGAGATAAGATTGTCTATATCTGAATTCAATTAGACTTATTGAAAATAGGACTCATACTAAAAATTATTATTGTTGTTGTAGCCTTCATCTTGAAATGATTATTCATTAATTATACTATAATTAAAAAAAAGAGACTACATAAAGCTGATATTGATATTGGGAGAGTTTGTTTTAAAACAAAAATAAAAAGGGTTTATATTTTTAGTGAGATAATAAAGCATTTGACAATACTTACATGAGAAGTATAACATGTATTTTTGAATCCAATTGGCTTACTGAGTACGAAATAAGTTTACTTGAATATGAGTTTCTTTTTATTTAATAGCCGTCTAAATTAAACACGTGTTAAATAATGAATCACGTGTATAACCCATTAAAAATATATTCGTCAAGAGTCATTTGGAAAAAGGAAATTATAAGTTTGTTATGAATAATTGATTTGAGTACAAGTACTTTATCAAACTAGAAATATTTATGTGCATACCCGAGTGCTACCTATCAATTGTGCTAGTAAATACATACGTTATTTATCAAACTCTTTCTTACGTATATCATACGCATAGCTGTATATGTCAGGTTCTATAATACGTGTACAGAGGAGTATAAAATTATGTAATTTTTTTTAAAAAATAGGCTCACCAATACTATGCATTTATATATTAATGGAAAGGTGGATACAAGTTAGAAGATATGTGATTTACTCAAGTATCCTTTATATATATACGTGAGATAATTTTTATCCATGTATGCACATCAATTTTTTTCTAAATATAGGTATGTCAAAATTAATTATAACACGCCACATCGCATTAAGACTTTTGTACATCTTTATATAAATAAACAATGTGGATGGCAAAGAATCACATGCATTAATGGAATTACTATTATATTAATGATGATGTGATTAAAACTTTGTGGGTTTTTACCCCTAAAAATAAGTAACAATCGTGTCTGACATTTGTACAGTTGAAAAAAATAAATTTGAATTATTTTTTAACTTGAATTGTATAGACTGATGTAAAATGTCTTTTTAAATTTTATCTGTTCTGTTTTTATAGAGTAGTAAAGAGCCTATAATTTTTAAATTTAAGATCAATTAATATCAATTTTACTCTAATTTTATAATTTAAGAATAATAATACTGCAACCGACCCTCATCCGCACCGTTGATGGTGAGATTTTTAGGGTATTAGATTTAACTGTTTGAGTCAAACAGGCCAAAAAGGGAAAGGACAAGATCTAATTGCCAGCGCTTTTTTCGGCTAACCTTATCTCTTGGTTGACATGTATAGGTACCGGTTTTGATGTTGAAAGTTGCTTTGGACTAATTCGAAGTTCTTCGTTAGTGTATTAGCTTAATTAAACATATAAACTTATGTATAAATGTCAGTTAATTTAGTTAGTAAAATTTTAAAAAATATTATTATAGAATTGGATTCAAAATTTTTTTTTTTAAATTTTTATATTTCATTCGCACACAAAACACAGACAGACGTATGTTAACAAATTAAATCACAAGGGACATCTACTAGGCAATCATGGTCATGACATCACTTTGGAAGTAGGCCGTGGTTGGTGGTGAACACTTTCAGACTCACGGTGATTGTATCTAACTGTTGCACTTCTTTTATCATCTGTATCTAGGGGTTCTTTTGTTATTATCTTTGCAATAATTTAAGTATAAATTCGTGTTTTTGAGATCGTCTATTTTTAATCATTACTCTATTTTTTATCATCCATCTTTGGAGGATCTTTTGTAATCATCTTTGCAATACCGGTACATTATTCGTCTGCTAAAGAACAAAATTTTGAATGAAATGACCTCCAAATAAGTTATTATAAGACAGTAACAAGATGCATAACAAATGTTAGTCTAATTAGGAGAATAATAGTTTTGTTTGAGAGGTTATGACCTCCCACCTTTAAAATCAAGGTTTACGACTTGGTGGTCACTAATAAATTGGTATAGAAAGTTAGCTAATGTGAATTGATATGATATTAGTAACTAGGGGTGGGCAATGGACCGGTTGGGTTTTATGTATAAATTAATTGTTCGGGTCACCCTATGACGGGATCCGCTTTTAGCCTGTTTTAAATTGAAACAAGCTTACACAAAAAAAATTGTGTTTAATAATTATTATTATGCATAGAGCATGTGTTGGTAATTTTTTTTTCCTGTCCGTAAGAGCCAGAAAGGACAATACAATACAATTACAATATAATGGGGGAGGGGAAAATTGAACCTGGGATCTAAACCTAGTACCTCGGTCTTTACAATAGGGCTAAGACCTCATTGGTAAGCGTACGTTGGTAATAAACTTAATTAATTGGAACATACAAATTAGGATGTCAAGTAAGTTGAAAAAATAATAGGTCACTAAACGAACCGTTAACGGACCGACCTGTTAATATACATTAATGGGTCGACCCAATATTGATCTGGTCTATTGTTAACCATATTTTAAACAGGCCAATCCGTTTGATCCAATGGGCACTCGACCCATTGCTCACCCCTATTAGTGACACCCAATAAGTTGTTTGAGATTATGTTACTTAAGACGTATCACTGCTTATAAACAAATAAATTAAACAAATCATCCAGAGATTAGAGAGTTGTTTGTTGGGTATAATGTTGGATCCATCAGAAAACAAAGCAACAATTAATTAAGCAATAAGTTAAACATACAGTTAAGTAATGCTAATTAATAATGCTGTTGAAGTAGTATCATAGTAATTAGCACGTTATAATTGCAGATTCCTAATAAGAGGGTCGCTGCCCCTTATTTGTATATCTGCGCACATTAATATATTCTCTAATTCGTTGATGTTGCTTAGATGGGGATCAATACACTGAACTTAGTTCGATGAACCATGTTTAGCGTATTTAATCAATAATTTAAACTATAACCCCTACGTCCTCTGTTTAATCACTTTTCGGAAAATGGGCCCACAGCTGCTTCTTGATGGAAAACCATTCCACCAATAACGGACAAGTTGTACATCACTTTTCTAAGAGCACATATTCTTAATAATCACATCAATAAATATATATGAGAAAATTAATATATGAGAAATACACATGCAAATATATATATATACATATGTACGTAGACAATGAAAGTACGTACTCCTGAAAACACATAAAAATAATAAAAGCATAAAACAAATCTATGTGTTTGGGCCCAAAACACACCCAATGTTTACTTGGGCCTTGGGCTCAAACACCATCTACATATTTTTATTTTTAAAAAAATGTAAAAATGTCCCATGAATTGATCCTATCCATTCTATTAGCTGCCTTTCATACCTTCTGCGCCTCCTTCAATGCAACTAACTGGCATGGAATGAATAAAATTAGCAATAATTCTATAGAGATGGTATTTAGTTCTCGATTTCATTATATTGGTTCAATCAAGAATAAATTCTATGACAAAAGTAATATTTAAAAGTATAAATTCATATTTAAAAAAATCCGCACTTCACGAGTTAGTTCCTTGTGAAAGCATAATCCATGCTGATGGAGTTATTGTGGTTGCATTTTATGAGTAAGTCATAATATTCGGTACATGATTTGGGTTTACAAACCCGTCAACCAAATATATAGTGCGGAAATATCTAAGTATATTTGCATATCTAAGGATCTGTTCTTTTCGTTGGTCAATTCCAAAATACCAACCTCAACCTACTTCAACCTATTTTAATTTACTTTAACCCACTTCAACCTATTTTCATTATTTTAACAAAGTTCAATTTATCACATAAAAAAAATTTCAATCCACTTTAACCTATTTCAATCTACTTCACTCTTTCACTACCTAATTTACCCGGAAAAACAGATCCTTCCATTGGAAATTTTGAACGGCAACGTCGTAGTGTCGTACCACGAATCTCACGTGACCAGCAACAAATGAAGCACATGCACCGTTGTATGAGCAAATGGAGTTAAAGAAAGGGCCAACTCAGAAATTCAACCAGAGACTATTTGTCTTCAATCACGTCCATTTACGGGTTGGGCTGGGCTTATAGCGCATTATTAGGCATAACTAAAAAAGAAGTCTTGTCTACAATTTTGGAAAATGAAATGAAATGTTCATGTTTTTGTAATTAGTAGGTTTTTTATTAGCTTTTTAATTAGTAACAATTTTTGCGAGTTAGCATTTGATTGTTTCATAAAATCAAATACTTACACAAGATATTTGGTTCATTGCATTTTTCTAAAAAAATTTCACCTTCAAAAATTACTTACAAAAGCTAACTTAGAGTCTGTTTTTTAAACATATCATTAGTAATTTATTGTTAATGAATGCGGATGAATACTGATAATTGCTAATAAATATTCATCAATACTGATAAATTTGATGAATACTAATTACACTAATGAATACTAATCAGTACTAATAATTGCTAACTATGAAAAATGAATTATTCGTTTCGAATACGGGTTGGGTTAAGTTTGGGTCAGGCCATGTTCCCATGTTAAGTGACATTTTGGATCGAATTGGGTGAACTTTGATTCGGGTCAACTTCAGATCAACCAATGTTTGGTCTATTATACTTTTCAAGCAAAAAAATAAATTTGTAGAAAATTTTGAGTCGAATATAATTTAATTTGGATTAATTTGAATTTTAGGTCTAAGTGAACCTATTTTTAATAATGTTAGCTCCGATATGGATGAATCAGGAACTAATTAGCAGCACTAGCATCCATCAGCCACCGTCGCTTCTGGAAAGTCTCGTCCGACATACACACTGATCGGAGAATAAAACAAACAAACAAACATTTGGGAATGCCAATTTGATTGAAATGCCCAGTGGACGATCCCCAATTGACCATCCTGGTCATATTTAAATTCTCCCACACAAACCCTAATTTCCGCCGTTTCTTTATTCGTTTCACCCATTTTCTGTTCATCTTCCCGCCTTCATCTCTTCCACAGTTCCACTCCATCTTGTCATTTCTGGGCATTGAACCTTCCTTAATCTGGGTGTTAGTGTTAGTGTTTGTGTTGGGTTGGGTTGCTATCACTGTTGTGCCTGCAATGCTAATCAGCAATGCAGAAACTTTTGTCTCGATGCCCAGCTGGCCCTTCTTTCATCCTTTGTACTTCTTCTTCTTCTTCTTCTTGTCGTCCTCCCGCTAGTATTCGCCTCTTTCTCTCTCTTTCTTATCCTCAACCAAAACCCAAAACCCATTTTCCCTCTCTAGGGTTTTGTGTGAACCAGCCCTCTGTTCTGTACCCAATGCCTTCACATGCAGCCATCAACCTTCGCCCCTGCATTGGGTTCATTCCCAGCTCTTCTAACTCCTCCAAGCCCTCCTTCTCTTGCCGGGGTAGCCCAACTACCACAGGCGGGTCCTCAATTAGCCGATGTTCCATTGAAGATGCTATCACCCCTCAACGAGCCTGGGCTGTTTTCAAGGAAATACGAAGTGGGCACCGCTTGGCTTGGTTTCATACTGACGCCGGCGATGGGTCTGTGTCGCCAGTGAAGGGGGTGGAGCGGGATGGTGGTGAGGATGATGACGGGGATGGGAGAGAAAATGGGGTGAATGTGAGTGAGGGGGTGGCGAAGCCATCTGTGAAGTTGCCGAGAAGGGCAAGGAGTGAGGGTGGTGCTAGTGTGAACCCTGATTTGCTGACAATTCCAGGGGTTGGGCCCAGGAATTCGAGGAAGTTGGTGCAGAAGGGCATTGGCGGTGTTGCTCAACTCAAACAGCTTTACAGAGACAAGGTATATATAATCAAATGCGTTGCTTGATTCTGTGTTGTTGATTATGCTTAGCGTTTACCGGTTTCAGATGGGTTGTTGTGTTGGTTCCTTTACTTCTTGGGGAAGTGGATGTGGTCACGGCCATAGTTTACTAATGTAGGCGTGTATTGAGGTGTTTTTCACTCATTAAATCATGTGGGCATATGTTAGTGCTTCATGCTTAAATGACATTTGGGAGTGAGTTACTGAGTTGCTCAATTTATAGGGTGGATTGATTCTCTCGCCTGTGGGGAGGATTCTCATTTGCCTTCTCAAGGTTCAAGCCGTCCTATGCAATTGAACTTGTTTTACAGGGTTGATAGACTCCTGAGTTCTCAAGATTTGATGCGTTGGCAGTATCGCTCCATATCACGGGGATTGATTTTGGGAGAATTACTTGTACTTAGAGGCTTAGTATGTGGTGGAAGTACAAGTCTCTAAGATGGTTATTCATGTAGATGAGTAAATCGAAGTTGCATTGTCTCCTATAGTTCTGGGCTGTGCGGACATTTTTGGTAGGTTGAGAAGAATGGCATAATTGTTTCTGAAGTGGCTTTTTGATGGGAGAATGGAGACGCAATGGGCATGATCTTGTTGCAGATTCCACGCAACATTTCACATGCTTTTCTATTGTTTAAGGATGTGAATGGGATTCATTTGATAAATGTGGTAATAATAGGAACTCAATTGTGCCCCAGTTTATTCATAGGTGGATAAATGAATGATGAGATTGCTTATTAAATTTAGGAATCAATAGTATGAGTTTGAAACAATAGATAGATCTGTCTCATCGAAGTGAATTGCAAAATCAGAAAGCTAAAATGATGTTGATTTTTGTAGTCATTGGATGGTCTTGGATTTGGCTTCCTATTTTTGGCTTAACTTGAATTTGGGCTGCTAGATGCCACTCTTATGCCTTGATAATCAGAAGTTGTTCAGGGAACCTTTGTTTGTCATAGCTGTTAAGTATATATTTTGATATATTCTTAATTTCTTATAGACCAAAGCAAAAGTGGCTCAGCATGAGGCATAGAATAAATATGGTTGGGCCACAAGTGATCATGCAAACAAGGAATTGGCATAAGTCGATGAACCATTTTTATGTTCTAAGTTATCTGAATGGATACATTTTTGATCCTGTATTTCACTTGTTGATCAAGTTCTTTCCTTCACCTTGGTATGTCTTTCTAACTTGATGGTATTGAACCGTGACATTGCGTACAGTTTTTTGGGAAGTCAAGTCAGAAGATGGTTGAATATCTGCAGAGTTCAGTGGGAATCATTCATAGAAACCATGCTGAAAGTATAACTACTTATATTAAAAAGAGTGTGGACGAGGAAGCAGGGGAGGAAAATTCGATTCTGAAGTCGCAAAAGAAGAGGATCACACTGTGTGTGGAGGGTAATATCAGTGTTGGAAAGACAACCTTTCTAAAAAGAATAGCTAACGAGACTCTTGAGTTGCGTGATCTTGTGGAGATTGTTCCTGAGCCCATTGATAAATGGCAAAATATTGGACCTGATCACTTTAATATATTGGATGCTTTCTATGCGGAGCCAAAGAGGTATGCCTACACCTTTCAGAATTACGTATTTGTTACAAGGGTCATGCAAGAAAGAGATTCATCCAGTGGGATCCAGCCTCTGAGGTTGATGGAGAGAAGTGTCTTCAGTGACAGGATGGTAAGAATTCGTTAACTCTTGTTTGTGCTCTCAAAATATTTGGTGATGTAGAGATGATTGAAATCTATCTGGGTTAAGATTGTGGTAGTCTAGGACCATGGTATCTTTGAACTGAAATAACCAGTGAAAAAACTGTCTTGAAATAATTGGTTATACATTAACGATGACCTTGACAAGGCTATTGGATTGAGCTCTGCATTAGTCAGGTATTTAGATTTTGTTGATGGAGTTCGAGTGAAGAATAAGATGGAAGCAGCCAGATGGATGAATTTTATCTTGCTGTTGCTTATTGTAGGTTTTTGTGCGAGCAGTTCATGAAGCAAAATGGATGAATGAGATGGAAATTAGCATATACGACTCTTGGTTTGATCCTGTTGTTTCCTGTTTGCCTGGTCTCATTCCTGATGGATTTATCTACCTTAGAGCAAGTCCTGACACATGCCATAAGCGCATGATGGTACGCAAAAGAGAAGAGGAAGGTGGGGTGAGCTTGGATTACCTCCGCGGTTTACATGAAAAGCATGAGAGCTGGCTTTTCCCCTCCCAAGCTGGAAAACATGGTGTGTTGTCAGTCAGTAAGCTTGCCCTCCATGCAGGCAGTTCTTTGCACCCTGTAATCAGAGATCGTGTATACTTCCTGGAGGGGCCTCAAATGCATTCCAGCCTGCAAAAGGTATCCTAAATGTCCCCACCTCCCTTGCCGGCAAAGAACAGAATATTAAAAAAGGAGAACAAAAGAATGAACATTACTGTTTATGTTGCCTTCACCGTTTTTTTTTTTGTGCTTTATGTTTAGATTCCGGCCTTGGTTCTTGACTGTGAACATGACATTGATTTCAACCGAGATATTGATGCAAAGCGACAGTAAGACTTTCTCTATAATGACTGTTCTACCTGGATAAATTGTTTGCTTCTCTTGTCTTATAGATTACCAGCTCTTTAGATCTGTAAATGACGGTACTTTGTTTTCTTTTGGCACAAACAATATTTTTTCCACTTGTTAACATACAATTTATGTCTTCTGAAGCTATGCACACCAAGTTGCTGAGTTTTTTGAGTTTGTGAAGAGGGAGAAAGAAGTTCAATCTCCTAAAGCTGGTGAGCAAGTTGTCAATGGCAGCCATCCAAAGGTTCTCTTACCCCATAATGGTGGCGGATTATGTTTTCCAGATGGATCCCCCTTCTTTGAGTCTGCTTTCCGGTCCATGGATTTCACACGAACTCTTTCATTAGTCTCCGGCTAGTAACTGGTCATATGACCAGTTCCTTTTCTTTTGGGCTAGTGCTTGTGCTCTCCGATCCTATCAATGTGTTCAGTCTTGCCCTTTTGCAAATGGCGTAGGTTGACTCTGCTTTCTGTCTAGATGTTCAAAGATCGATCTAACCATGCACCATGTTTTGCGGATATGTAGATAGGGTGTTGGCATGAATGCTGAGATGCTTCTATGGTAGTTAGATCTGTAGCTTAATTGAAGGCTTGTTTGCCGTTTTCTTAAAGCATTGTTGATGGTAGTTTGGATATGATTGAAAGTTGTGCTTCTGGATATGTATCGTGCAAGAATAGAGGCATTTACTCAGTAAAACGTAGGGTTTGCAACCTCACTGGCTGGCGGAAATCTTAACTTGCATGCATAGCTGTTGTTTTAGGTCCTTCGACTACGACGAAAGAATACATTTGTTCAAAGTGCTCCCTCTCTTGGCATTGTGAGGGGGAAAAAATGTTTTGAATTGAATTACTAATCATTGTACAAGTATCAGTTAAAGCAACCCAAATGATTGGTAAATGGTATTAGATCACCCGTTTTATGGTAGGTGTTTTATCTTCTTGGATGCATCATGAGTGTGTAGTAAACAAGGGTGGGCGCGATCAGGCAAATAAATCAGTATAGCAAGAAGAGGAGGTTACAATTTTTATCAGTAATTGTCCTTTCAGATATTCGAGGAATGTCGAAAAGTCAAGTCAAATGGTCAATGAATGTAAGGGTGTATTTTCGTGTATCTTTATATTTGGCATTGCAAAATGTAGATAAAATTTGCGAATTATACTCTTTTTAAAGTACTCCCCCAACCCTTCCGGCTTAAAACCAGTCTTGAAATTTAGATTTAAAACAAAAACACTTTAGAATACGTAAGCACTTTAGATTCTATTCTATGATAAAGTTCCTAAACTTAATCAGTTAAGTAACAATCGCATCATAAAAAACATAAAGAGCAGTGTGCATATATCTTTAATAAATGTAAAGCTATATTTGTAATGTTATGTGCACAATGACACGAGTATACTACCCCAATTTTAACTGATCAATTTAATTTTCAGCAATCAAAGCCCCCCGCTTTCAGGATGTAAACCTTTATAGATGACATACATCAAGGCAAGTACAAGGGAATCTGAGTCATTTATATCTGACTAGAGTCACAAGATGCCAGTCTCAGCTACACTAATTGTACATAATTTGTCTGACATATAAAGCTTATTTGCAAGATAATTACTATCCATGACCACCTCGTGCAAAAAGTGGTGCATGTCGTTAAACAGCAATGTGGTTCATGGCATCCTAATATCAATCGACCCTTGAGAGTGAGCATGATCACATTTGTCTGTCCATGGCTATTCAATCCTCTGCTCTAGTAATCACACCAGAGCTCAATGCAGGTGGGGCATAGGCGCATAGCAGAGGTAGAGTTTAGCAGTTCTGCCACTCCCACTTCGAACATGGTGCTGCACTGCAGCAGCTGTCATGAGCCAGATGACATAACCTTAACATTTAAACTATCACAAAATTCCTAGATCAAACGAAGGAGAGCCGAAAAAAGCAGCATTCTTTGGAGAGGGTTCAGAAATTCGCTTGCTGGGCACAGAAGACCTTGTTCTCTGACTAAGAAGTTTGGTTGCCTCTGCCTCCAAGGCATCAAGATCAAGACCCTCAAAAAATTGATCATCAGATAAAGTAGCACAGCACGAATCATTTCCATTTGCTTCCACGGGCAGGGGTTGTTCTTTGCTCAACAGGCCAGAATGAAGGGAGAAATCTTTCTCTAGGTTCTTTACAGGAAGAGTAAAGGCTCTGGTTGAATCCATCTCCGTTTGCCTACTATCCATGAGGACCTCAGTTACTTGAGACCTGCCACTAGTGCCTGGGATCGCTTGACATGTGACCCTTTCCAAGTTCAAACATATTGAACTCTTTCCAGCAGATACATTCTGAGATTTGGAGCAATATTGAGGAGTCTCCCAAGTGGAAATCTTCCCCGAACATTCTCCACCTTCTGTTGTAGTGGCAATGGAATCCATTGATTGTGGAGTAACTACTGCAGAATGACTTTGCTGCCCTTGAAATGGAGATTGAGTAAGTAAAGAACGCCTGTTTCAAATATAGTAGATAAAATGTCAAATGTCATGTTTCATCTAGATAATGCATATGTATATATGAACTTTCCTTGAAAGCTAGAACATCATATTTAAGGAAAACCTGTAGACTGCCATCATATCAACTGCACTATCATCAGCCTCGCTGGTACCAACTGTAGGTTCTATCCGGTCATCTATAAAGCTGTCCTCATAATGATCACTATGTTCCTGGTCTTCATCATCTTCTGAATCTTGTACCATATCTTCTGAGGAAACTCTGGGAATTGAGTAACGAACAATTAAATTGAGAGATGAATCTTTTGAGGATACTTGTGTGACAGTCACTAGTAGCTTTCCACTTGGGAGTAATGATCAACTTTCAACAGATTCATACGTAGATATCTGAAAAGCTACATATAGATATACTATTACCAAAAGATTTTGTTGGTATCAAGATTAAGCTCATAGACCAATCAGTTGTTGTGAACATATTCTTCAGAGTTATAATTTCTTCCTGAATGATCTATGGCGGGACTTCCGCAAGTCACTTGATGAAAACAAGAGATCTTATAAACAGGTAAGCAGCATATAACGCTCAATTTCTCCCATATGGATCCAGAAAAGGCAAGCAAGATCGGTCATGAGTTATCTGCAGATCTCAAATATTCAACACGTGATAACATAAATAGTCATCATTCTGGAGCAAAAACTGCAAGAAAGGCCAGAAAAAAAAGAGAGGACAGGTTCCACTTCCTCTTTATTGGTCATTCTCATAAAAGAACTGGGAGAACCTCAAAACAGGAGATTACTTCTAAATCTAAAAGCTTGCTTATTTTCAACCTTTTTCCCTGCCACCCGGGGGGATAATTTGGAGAGATGAGTATGCAAGTCATCCATAAACTTACTCAGCTTCAACATCAATGAAGTCTCTGGCATCTTCATATGGCCTTCTGGCTGCAGGCAAAATTGACAATTGAAGGAGGGGGGGGGGTTAGTATAAATGAAAGAGAACTGTTTTGCTGTAAACTTGTACCTTGACAATCATGTCACAAGTATGAAGCAACAATTTTCAAAGGCATCAAGCATAATGATACATTACCTTTTATACAGCTGCTAACATCACGAACAGTACGATTAACTCTTAAAGCAAGATTTGTGGAGGGGCAAGTTGCCTTCTTTTTTTCACCATTCTGCAGCCTGTCTTTGCCAAGATCCCCAATCTTGCGCAGCCTTTTCAACCTCAATGGACGTTCACCTGTTCCTGATTTTTCTCCAGAATTCATACGCCAATCTTCACTGCAGCTACTTTTTGCTGAATTTGGCTGAGGAGTTCGAAATACTGGATTGAATGGTGACTCAGGCGTGCCTCCAATCTCTGAGGTTCCATCTGCTAAAGGATTGCGAATTTGATCTCCAACAGGAGAAGGATTTACATCTCTTCTCTGAGGAGCCTCATTAATATTGACCTTTTCACTTGAAAATGTAGCGGAGTTTCTGTGGGATCTGGCTCTGGAAGATGAGGTGGGCTCTGGAACAAGAACCTTGTTTTTCCCTTCACCATTTTGAGAGCCTGCAAACATTCAAGTCTTGTCAGTTAATTACAAATGTTCAGGTGAACATGAGAAATTAAGGTACACATGGAGTTCAGACATCAAACGAACATATGTAATACAAAATGTCTCTGAGGACGACATCTACCTGAATTACTGAGAGGTGACTCTGGAACAAAACCACTTTCAATTAAATTGGTTAGACGTGGACTGAGATCATATTCTGCAATATCTACACCGCAGTGCCTATCTGGTAATTGGAGGGGTTTGGTTGCCATTGATCCAGCTATGTGACTTCCAATGTTTTCATCTTCACATTTCTCATCAAAAGGTGGGATATGAACAGCTATTGAATCATCACCAGCTGTTCCAAATATCTTGGCATCAGTCTGCAATTGAGATCTTCCGACTAAACGACCACTGCATCCACTTTGCATGGGAGAATCCGGCACAATGCATCCCTTAGATGGAGACATATCTCTAGGGGAAACTACGATTTCTGATACTCTTCCGGCATCATCCAGTGTGCATTTATCCTCATTTACGATAGAGCCATAACCAGAGACCTCAGAATTGAACATCTCGTTTTGAGCACCAGCGCAATTAACAGGCTCAAGTATATCTGCTAAATGATGCCATATGGTAATACCAAGAAATAAATGCAGCACAATCATCAATGGCTGTGTTTGCAGAAATGATGCATTATATAATAAAAATGAAACATCTTTTTTTCCATGACACGTGAAACCTCTTCTGGCACTGATGAAAGACTATATGACCGGACTTCATATCTCAAAAACAGAATACACTATTATTGGGGTGAACCAAAAGAGAATTGGGTATTGCAGGTTTTAAGCCAGACCACCACACAATCGCCTGTTGAACTAACAATAGCCCTTGATCCAAAGCTCCAGTTATCTAGTATCAGTTCCAACTATATTAGCTGGCTTTTGGCAATTCGAGACCTCCTTCAGAAGAACTTAACAAAGATAAACTATAAACTTTTATCATTGTTTACCTCTTTCTATTTCAGCTTGATGGTCAACATTCCCGGTTGGCAAAGCATGGCTCCAAGAAGGCTGCAAACCCGATAATGGGAACTCAGATTTGTAGAACTGATGAAACTTATGGTTGGATACTGTTAAAAATTAAACAAAGAAAAGAAGGTAGACAGAATACAGTGAAAGAAACGTACTTGGTGTGGGGGAGATGAATCAATGCCAGAGATTCTGCCAGTTCTGGAGAATGGTAGGCCTTGGAGAAGCTGCATTACATCAATGAGCCATCCAGTTCTAGATGAATGCATGACCTTATGTACCCTGGAGGGGAATGCTTGGGAATGAGGGAAGGCAATAAGAGATGGTTTAAAGGTTTCTTCATTGGACAAAAAGTACTTTCCCAATAAGGAAGTTTCAGCATTTGTGAGTTTCTCTCGAAATGTTGGCACTTCCATGGTATCATTTTTCACCTTCTTCGTGTGACGAACAAACTTTTCAATTGATAGCTCCTTAAACTGCAGTTCCGGTTTTAAAAAATGAGGAACCTATGGCAGACCACAAAAGAAAATGGAGGGAAATCAGATGAATTTACAAAAGAAAATGCAAACTCAACAAAATGCCAACAGTTGGACTCACCATTCGTGGGCTGGAATGAAAGTTGAAGCTATTCATGCCCCCATTTTTCATGTGCTTTGTCACAGTTCTACCAGTTGCTTGCTTCCTCATATAACCCTTTAGCTCTGTACCCTCACATGCTAAAACTAGTAATGTTAGTCAAGGATAATCTGTAAACTCAACAGAAAGCATGTAACAACAATCCCTTGGAAAAAATAAAGGAGAATTGACAGAAGGATATCAACTCGACCATCATGTTTCCGTCCGGTTCTTCCCATTCGCTGAATCATTCTCAAAGGTGAGATATTGGCATCAAAACATATCACAAGATCAACTTCCATAATATCAAGGCCTTCTTCACCAATTGATGTGGCAACAATTACATTGTACCCTCCCATCCGAAATTTCTGTCAAAGAGCAAAACAGTGATCAGATAAGATACTACAACATTCTTAAGAAGAAAGTAGCATAGCATCAATCACCTCTAGGACAGCCTGTTGAACCTTTTGTGACTGTCCTTTCAATGTCTTCCCTGTCAAAATGAAAGTCGAAGTAGTCACAACAAAGACAAATGTAAGAAAATTAGAACAGAAATATTGAAGATCACAAATAACGCTGCTCTGATGATTTGAGGTGCAGACATACAGAAATAAACAGCTTCAAATATTCCAACATCCAAGAGAGAAGAAAGACAGCCCATCCCTAATTAAATATTTACCTCTGCTCCTCGATGAACGAACACAGCAAAAGTCAAGGTTCCAAACAAAAACGAAAAAAAGAAAACAAAAAGGACCCCCTAGTATCTCGTATGCTAAGACTACTCAACCAAAGTTGATAAATATAATATGCATGAATGTTGGAACAGTGCAAAGATCTTGAGATAATAATCGCTTGATATCTGATGGCTACTTGCGTAAAACCACAAATTAAGAGTGTTACATGGATAGAATTTGAACAATCTCATTTAAGAACATCAGCCAAGCTATAAATTCTTTATTGGGCTGCATTCCACTCATTAATAAAGAAATGCAATTGAAACATATACTTCGGGGGGGGGGGTGAAAAAGTCGAAGATGCCTGTTGTCAAATATCAGAATAAGAAAAATATATGAACAGTAGTTGACACTGAAAAGAATAGGAACGAAGGTGGGCAGTAAACATTTGCTAATTCATAGGTCAAAATCAAGATAAAGCCCACTAAAAACATCAACTGTCAACAAGATCATATAAATATTGATCAATTGATTTTAGCGCAGCTTCTTCAGCTTCTGCTGAACGTCGTGCTAATCACACTTCTTTAGTTTTTTCAACATAAGGTCTCACAACTTGAATGTCAAAAGATAATAATAAGAAAGGCAACCAAAGACCAAAGGACTATTGGCTGTCTAGTGACACTCATAATAATATTCATATGTTGCAGACTTGCAGTTATTATGACATCATTAATGCCTCCTAGGCGTTCTTTGGGGGGGGGGGGGGATGCAGCATACTTCATTGTTCTTTCGTTTGTAGTTGATTAAATCCTCGTTAGTGTGCTGAATGATTACTTAAAGAAATTATTAGAATCCATGCACAACCTATCAATTTAACATGAAGGCAATCAACTCTCTGAAGGCATAGCAAAGTTTTTTAGGAACTAATCGAGCATACCTGAGTTTTGACCAATAAACTGAGTCGCTTTTACTGAATTCCCAAGATTGCCCAATGAATCCAATATATCCCTGGATAGTTCAGGTAGAAAATGGAGAACTTTTAAATGCTGGTAGCTTTCAATCCGACAGTAAACATGCTATAAGAGATTCAATGCAACAACCAGAAGTTCTTTCTAAGTTTCTGACATGTTTAATCACCTGACACTTCCTCTAAAATTTGAGAAAATAATCACCCTTGAGCTTTGCAGATCATTTGTTTCTGCATATCAGAGATTGCAATGTCACTTCTGGAAAATAATCACAGATTCACAATATTGATTCGTGTTGGAAAGAAAACTTGGAAGCAACAAGGAACTGTCAAAGAGTGATTTAAGCAGTAACTTTTTTGTTGCAGTGAATAGCAGTCCTGCAAAGTTTCTCAGATTTCAAAGCAAACGCTTTGTCTGAATTGCCTATGTTACAGTACTTTGTGTTGAACCAATCAATCTACTGCAAAACTGTGAGTCATAACCCACGTTAGATATTAAGAATCAACCAGAATGTCAACCTTTGATAGCCACTTTTTTTGAAATTTGAAGGGACCCAGGGGTGGACAGCATGGTTCGGGAGGACGCAGGAGGGGTATTTTTATATGAACTTTACTTGACTCTCATATTTGACATCTCTGCAACGAAAAATTACACTACTATTCTTAATTTCTCACCAATTCATATCTGCTTTCACACTCACTTTAGTTTGCCTAATTCTATGTCAATATGAGGGTTCGTACTACCACTACGGCACTACCACACTTAAGTGGTCCCTCAACAAAAGTACAATATTATCCCTGACATCAGTTATAAAGAGAAAGAAGCAGCAGTTTTTATCAACTAATGTACATAATAGAAAAAGGGCTTCCAAGTTCCACCAGAAAACAGAATCTTGAGAAAGATCAAGGAAATTCTGGAGACGACTTCGGATAACCTAAATAAGTTTTCACGTTATGCAAGGACCTTTCTGATGATGGCACAATGTCGGCACCTTGACAAGCCATATTTTTCAAAGTCCCAACTGAGCTTAGAAAAGCCTACACCTGAGCTACATTAACAGAGGCAGGGACACTTATACAGACGTGCCATGGGCCTGTCTAGCCATCAGCTAGAGGAGAAAAAGTCTAGACCTCAGAAGGGTCCACTCTCCACACTGTATATATTTGAGAGGGTAAAACTACTTTCAACAAAGACCTAAGAGTTGGCAACAACGGAGAGATGGAGCGCAGCATGATCATGATATGATAGCATATGTTGCGAAATTCATAATCTCATATTTGTGAACTTATTTTTTACCTTAAATTCTACAGGACTAAAGCCGAATGCCATTATAGATTGTCCTCTACTTTGTTGCTATGGACTATGGAGTACTAGGAGTCAATACTCTTTAATCTAGGGTCCAATTGAACCAACCTCTCTACAACCAAGGATAAGGCTGCGATCTCTTAACACCCCCCCCCCAAAAAAAACGCACGCTGACGTGCATGCACACACCAAACAGCCTATCCAGGGGGGCGCTCTTGGGTTATTGATTTCTAATATTTGCTTTCATCAAAGCACAAGGATACATACCGAAATGATCAACCAACACTTCTATCATCTTTGTCAACTTTGGGCTAGGGGCGCCATGTGAGAGATTCTGCTCCATCAGGAGCTTTGCTCTCTGAATATATTCATTTCTACTCATATATCTTGCAAAATACCTGCAACAAATGCGACCAAAGACAGTTGCCTTGAGAGACAGATCACCATGCATTTAGGAGGGCAGCACATCAAAAGAGGAAGCACAACTGAAATTCAGATGAAGCTACAATTAAGTGACAAGAAACCAGAGCCCTTCTATCAATAAAAGCTATCCGCAGTTGGAGTTGAACAAATTAGTACAGCTTAGCTAGCACTTAATCATGAGGAGCAACTATGCTCTGCCACAAGGTAATGACATACCCATGTATACAAACATACATGTGTGTGTAGATGGTTTTTTGGGGGGCTTGGGGGTTGCATAACACGTTTTAGTTCCCACTATCTTGTAACTTGAAATAAATGTTTCAGTTCATTTCCAAACTATGTTATCTCCTGGCGCAACTGATAAGGATGTACTTTTTAGAGTCTGTCCTTTTTCTGATATCAAGCAACGTCTTCAACTTAGAGACATATTAATAACACCCTAATTGCATTATTCTGAACAAGAGACATCAACGATATGAGGCAAAGAAATAGGCATTGAATACAAGCATACCCTTGATGCAACTTTTCTTCAAGCATTTCATGAGCTGGTCTTATACCATGGCTTGTGAGTAGCTTACGTATGTGGTAGAGAGTTATAAGAACACCAAAAAAACCTTCTACTTCACCATATTTCAGATGAGAAAGTTCTGGTGGTGGTGCTTGACGAAATTTGTCCCTTGAATTCAGCAAGTCACAGGGGCTCAGCTGGCGAAGATCAGAGATGATGTTAGCACTAAAGAGAAAGACGAAGAAATAGAGCCCATACAAGAACAGATACGCGGGACAGTCGAGATGAACATGTCAAAATGTCTGTTCTTTACTAAATTGCCATTATTTGAGGAGCAACTGAACAGATAGTAAGTATCATTGATTAAAACATGCCTCATTTGCCATGTAAATATATAGAAGATGTTTAAAAGCATGAGATTGGCAATGGCCTAACACCATATTTCTGTGGCCAGTAAGGTATTGTCAGATGCTCTCTGTACACTAAGATCCATAAAATCTGCCCATACATTGGTACTCCGAAAATACCAACCACAACTGTTAAATTCACAGAGGCTCAGCTTGAGGCAGTTCTAACATAGTGAGATTGGACCATTTTATCTGACCACCTACTTTTGATTTAGCTCAACATTAAACACCATCCCAAAGGAAATAGGTAAAAGTAAGGATACAGGAAAGGATGGATTTTCTTCCAGTGACTGTCATCAGGGATCAGTATCACGAATCTAAAGAGCAACAGACCTACAGTCTTTCTGAGGAACTCACAAGGGTTGGCGATCATCAATATAGCTTTCAGGTGTTTACTAGCCTTCCCAGCATCTCTCTTATAAAGCATTCAAGGGGAAAAACTTACTGAGAGATAGGGAGCAGGAAAGATCTCAGGACTCCATACGCAGGTGATTTATTTCAGAGACAAGACTAGGGGATAACTGGGATCCACAGGGCTCCCAACCGAAGCCGCCCCCCCCCCCCCCAAAAAAAAGAAAAAGAATTTAGATATTTCGTTGGATTTCAATAGTTTTGGTCAAAAAGAAATGTTCATATTAAATTCTTGTGCTATGATAAAAACTCATTCCAGCCAAACGAAAATTTATGGTTCTGTCACTTATCTGCTTCCCAACTTTTTAGCATTCAGTATTAAGGCTTTTCTTCTTTCCTACCGCTCAACATATGTCCTCTAGCTCTGAATGTGCTTCAGTGCATTTCTGAATCTATCACTCTACCCTAGAAGCAAACTAATCTTAAGCATAAACCAGGTTGTTTCTGCCTTATGACCTTGCAAATTTTTCAAGAGATCTTTTTCAAACTTTATGGATGAACAATATGGCTGGATGAACGAAGGTACAATTCCTGGCAGGCTAAACCATAAATAAATAAATAAAATAATACAAGGTGGTGCAGACATAAAAAATTGCAATTGGCATGCCTGATACCCTGGAACAGTGGAACCCATGAACATTTTGAGAGCAACAGATGGAAGAGACAGTCAAGGTAGTCAATACATAGAAACACCAAGAGGAAAAGAAAACATACAGTTTGGAAATCCCTATGTGGAAGCAACGCCATAGAAGAAAGCCTGGCTGCAATTGGCCGCATAACCTCCAACAGCAAACTATGTATCTCAATAGCCGGTTTCCCCATTGGAACCTACAGGTATTGATTTACAAGTGAATGAAGATGGTAAGCTTCTTAATAACAACTGCATAATGAACCAGTGTATACCTGAATTAATTCAATCTTCCTGTTATGAACGTAAGGGCAAACATCATGATCATCTTCATTGCGATATTCAAGTGTGGATATTTGCAAGTTATCAATAACCTGCTGAATTGTTTGCTGTTTTGCTGATAAAAAATATTTCTCTCAAAATCCATTCAGAAAAAGAACTATTAGCAGAAAAGGGGACGCCGCAAACTCACATCCTGGTGTAGCCGTTAAAGCTAGTATCCTTAGGTCAACAGGAACAGCCATCAACTGTACATAGAACATGTAAATATCAGCTTAAGGCCAAGACACCAGTCCGGTGAAGGGAACAAGAAGGGCGCTATTGTTCTGTACACTAACACATTTATAAAGAGGGAAAGCAAGCAAACCTCACGAATTGCCACACAGTAAGAATAGTTGCCCATTGCGCGATGAGCCTCATCAATTACCAAGCATACCAAATATTTTACCAAACATGTCCCTGGAATTAATAACATTAGAACCTTCAATCATAACTAGCGATGTCATGTGAAACGAAGTTCGATAAGCACACAAATTTAATAGAGAACAACTGCATATGAGGTGAAGCAGAAATACCTGTTAACCATCCCATAAATTTGTCTTCATATGCACAAATTAGGAAAACTATTGTTCACCAACAGATCATAATAGATTCGCTTTCAAGACATCTGAAAAAAGTCACATTGTGATGAATTTTTTCATCTTGGTTTATGGTAAACTATAGCAAGATACCTCACAAGATTGTTCTCTACTTCTTTCCGTATGGAGTCTTAGCAGTCAAAAGGCTTTTTACGAAGATTCTTGGCAACAGCATTTGCAATCAGAGCTAAGGCAATTACATGTTAACCCCCCCCCCCCCGCCCCCCAACACTCCCTCACTATGCTTGGGCGGGATCTAGGTTATGGATTTGGATTTTAAACCACAATAGATTAAGGAACAGACACAAATCTGAAAGACATGAGTAAAGCATATGCCACCATCAACAATGTGGTCTAACATGCCTCTCTAGAGTTTGACAAAGAACATAAATGATTGGCAAATATCTTGCTGCATTACCTTTCTTCCATTAGCAGCTAAAGCAATAAGGCACACGTAAGCTTGGACTCTGCACAACTAGCAGATCCATCCCCCTTTCTTGGTACCCATTCCTAATCCTTTTCAAAGAATATCCGCTCATTCCTAATTAGGCACTAAAACAGACATAGGTAAGCAGCCTCATGGGTTAAGTTTGATCACGACATAAAGGCTGAGAATGAGCTCCGTACAGTGTACACAAACTATGAAACCCAGATATTTCCAGAATTGTCCCTAATGCAACCGACCAAGTGTGGGGCAAAAGGTTGCTAATTGCCATCAATAATGAAATACTAAGCATGCATTTCTCTCCTACCTTTCTACCAAGACAACCAGAAATGAATTTATCATTGAGTTGTCGCCATAAGCCCTCTAACTAAGACTTTGGCTAATAATCAATAGTTTTTGAGAAATGCATCAGTTTTATCCACAAAATGTGCAGTGCGCTTTGAATGGCACAAAGGAAACTGGTTGAAATTCAATTGCATCCCAGGAAAGAATATTCAACACTGGAACAACAACAAAAATTGACATATAAATGAGAGAATAGCAAAATTTTTCAAAGGAAAAAAGCTATAGCAAGCCAAAGATCAACAATCACCTTAGTTGTTTCACCTCAATGATATTAAAGATAAATCTGCAGAACTGAAGTAGAGACGTAGAGTGCAATAATGGATAAATTAACTCCATAAAAAGCTACCTATGCCTCTAGACCAGAAACCTTCTTATGTTTAGCATGAAGTGCAGCCATATAGAAATCTCTTTTCTTGAGTTTTATGAGCAAAACAACAGAGCAGTTCCATGAAACTTTCCTACACCCAATACATGAAGAATTCCTATGTCAACCTTTCCATACTATCTGTGACAGAAACATGTCCAGCTTTGCATGATTTTCCATTAATGCCAAGTGTCATCTGCACTTGGCTAATGCTTGTATCCATTGCATCTACATGTACATTCAACAAATAAATACTAGGTCTTGTATTAGAGACTCAATTATTCAAATGATGTGATGTCAGATTGTCATCTTATATGACTTCAATACATGGAATTATTTTTTGAACCCCATATATCAAGAGGGAACTTCACATGGCCATATATGAAGTTAAAATACTGAGAATAACTGGTGCAACTTAAAATACATCTTGGGCTGTGTTCATGATGAGCTCCAATTCAGACCTAGTTACTCTTTTTCAATGTGCTCAAGGATGCAAATCTGTAAGACATTTCTAGAAAACATCATCTATGTTCAGTTCATTTAACCAGATAGAAAACTATGACATTTTTAATGCAGTCTTGAAAATGTAAGTGGGAGATTGACCCAATTTTTATTAGGGAATCAGACATATGGTCCGAATTATAATTATCTTATCTGAAAATGTAAGAAGAAATGGACAAAGCCAATACAACAAAGTCTGTGGGACTGCAGGCTAACAATACAAAATGGAATATGATCCAGAATCTGTCTTGCAAGAGTGGAGAGCTTCTATGAAGAATGTCTCAGAGATATACAGCTATAGCATCTAGTGTTAGGGACTTAGGGGGGATGTGTCCTAGAGAAAAAATAACTAAATAAATTTATGCATATCTCTGATATGATAGCAATTTTAGGGCCTTGAAAGGTTCTGATCCTAAATGCATGAAGCCCAGCTTTTGGCGCCTTGAGATTGCCATGAGCATCCATCATGTATTCATATTTCCACATGCACTATCATGAGGGTAGGTCAATCACCTGATTGAATATCTTTTTCAAGGACTTGTGGCGTGACAAAGAAAACCCGTTTAGATTTCCACAATGATGCTCTTTTTGGAGGACTTGTTAAACCTGTCATATCAGTGGTCCATTCCTGCAATCAGTTATTTTCAATTCTATTCAAAACATGCCTGATATAGATTGATGGAAACTTGTAGCTACAACCCGGTTACAAATGGATATCAATAACTTCTTACCTGTGGTATACCCACAATATTATGGCAAGCTTCTATTTGTTGCATGACCAATGGCCTTGAAGGAGCAGCAAAAACTATCTTGCCTGCAAATTTCAGGGGAAAATGTTGAATATGTTCGCTAACAGCAAAAACTTTTAAACTGCCAAAAGAATTCCACCCTTTTATGTTCCCATAAGCCCATGAAAGCAATGTCATTGGCCTCTGCTCACAATGCAAGAGGAAAGAAATGAATAGAAATCAGTAGAAAAAGAGAAAATTACCTTCAGGGAACCATCTAAAGTAGTTGTACATGACAACAGCAGCTATCAAGGTTTTTCCCAGACCAGTAGGAAGTGCCACCAGTGTGTTTGAAAATAAGGCCGTCTTAGCGATGGCAACTTGGTATTCACGACGAGGGACATTATCTGCCAACATATAAAAAGATGCAATTCTTCAGCTTTATATGTTCCTAAACCGTTGTTTCAACTCCAAATATCCTCTCAAATTGCTCATCAGTAACAGGAAAGAATGCTTAAATCCTACCCAGATCATCTTTCAACGTTCCAAGTTGCCAACGAAAACCCTAATCCGCATTCTGAGCAAAAAATGGAGATAGCATACAATGAAAGATTAAAGCTGAAAAGGGTTAACTAGAGATACCCGGGTAAATCCAAGTTTTTGCAGCTTCTGGGTCAATGTCAACATAGCAGGCTGTTTCCTTTCCCCTAGTTTTTGCATCTTCGTCCAATACTTCATACCCACTCACTGGATTCTCCGAATAGGGTTTCGAAGACCCGTTACGTATGAAGCTATCAAGCGTCGATTGACCGGAATTTTTCCGGGTTTTCTTCAATTTACGATTCTGGCCGTTCAAAATGGTCTCAGCAGGTGGTTGTGGCGGCGGTTCTTGCTGTCTACTGCTGATAGAAGCCTGACAAGCATCGTCGATTTCTCTAACGGCTGCTTCCCAATCGAATTCCTGGAGTCCAGCAGACACTAATTAGCTATGAGAGAGAAACGCACACATACATGTAGCAAAAAAAGGAGAGGGGGAGATTCGCACGTCGTCATCGTCGATTAATTGAATTGGAGAAGCCATGGATATTCTCGATTCTTCGAATTCGAGTTGGGAAATTGGGATTAGAGAGAATTGGAGAGAAAGAGAAGGAAAAACCCTTGCCGAAGCAGACAGATGGTGTTGCAGAAAATAAATGGAAATGGCGGGCAAAAGTTCGAGTTTTTATTTCTTTATCAAGTCAAATTTTCAAACCTTTTTTCTTTTCTATTTATTTTTTGAAAAATTAACGCTGATAATCTGAACTATTGGAGACATCGACACAAATAATTTGACATGAGAAAATTACAGCGAACAATCTGACCTTTGACTTTATTTCTTGTAAGTATACACTAGCAGAGAATTTGGATAACCTTGACTCAGTTGTACTGAGACATAAATTTGCTCAAGTTAGATTATTTACAAAAATGAAGTCAAAGGTTACACTGTTCGATGTAATTTTCTCAAGTCAAATTAATCACGTTGATGCCCCGATAGTTCACATTATTGGCGTCAATTTCTCCTTTTTGGAGGGGTAAGAGCAAAAATAACAGTGAGCCATTTTTTTGGTCACCAACTGGACCCTACCATTGTCACATCAGTTATCTCTTCAACTTTTTGCCTCACAATCTTCACTCTCTGCAATGACAGGCTCATCACTTTCGCTCGCCAAATAAAATAATACCCATAAATCCATTATATAATATACAACTTTAGTTTTTGAATTTAAAAAAAAAAGAAAAACTAATAAAAACCATTAAAAAAAATAAAAAACCCTCACGAGGAGGCTTGCACGGAAGAGCCTCCCCGCGAGGTACGCGTCACGAGGCCTTCAATGCAACATGCCGAGTTTTCTCTCTCCTCGCTCGCCTCTCTCTCTCCTCGCGCGAGCACGTCACTGTACGTGCTCTAAGTAAACTCGATAAACCCCTACCTTATTTATAAAAAACGTAATAAATGAACATATACACAAGGACAAGGGTAAATCTACAAAAGCCTTAGCGTGACAATCCAGTTGTTGGCTTGTGTCAGCTTTCAAAAGAATTTTCTGCGTGGCTAAAGATTTACACTTAAGGCTTCCAATTGAATTGGAAGGCAATATACTACCTGCATTAATTCAACTTTAAGAGCATTTGCATCCTAAATTCTTCAAATGAGATACAAAGAGCGAAAAAATGAGAGTCTATGGCGAGAGAAAAATAAGGAAGTCCTGCTTATATCTCAAAAAGACTTTGGTCTTACGGTACTCAATGAAAAATCACAAGGACTAAATCGCATAATTACCATCTTTCTCTTTTATTTTCCTTTTTATAAGCATTTCTTTAATTGAGAGACAAATGGTATATTGATGATGTCTTGTAATAATTTGCCAACTACAAGTATAACGTAGAATTGACCATATCCCCTCTCCAAAAACAGTTCTCAAATGGACGATAAAAAGTAGACGTGTATGAGAAAGAAATAGCTTATTTTATGAAGTTCGAAAGTAATAATCATTTTTCAACTTGCATATTACTCCATAGTTTTATACAGCATTCCACATTAACCATAATTAGCTTTTGTATTGTGCATAAACCACAAATGCAAATTATTACACCGCTAACATATAATATTAATTTGAGTTCAAACTCCGAGATTAACCAAAGATTGAGAATACCACTCTACAGCACAAATCTATTAGAGCCCCACACATGGTAATGTGACACATATTTATTAGTTCACTATTAACATAACATGTATCAGGAAACTATGGAGGCCTCCAAATCTAAGTTGTCACTTCTCAGACAACGTATGGCCCCCTTTCCTAGACTATGATAAGCTCAGTAAAAGGCCAAAACTTCAATTTACATGGGCGAATGGCTGTAGACTATATACTTAGCTAACAAGTTCTTGACATCACAGAAATCCATCAAAGACAGAAATAAAGGGGGGAAAAAACACTATTGCCTTAGTTGATTACTTCTTTTGCTACTGCTTTACTTATAAAATGAACACCGGATAAGAGACGTTGCTTGATTTCATGCAGAAGCCCTTCACTGGTGACATTCACAGAGGAGATAAGTATCTTCTAGGATGGCCATAGCCATAGCTATCATCACTTGTGCAGAGGACAATTCAATTCCTGAGGTTCGAAACATGCAGATTCACAGTTAGGCCTGAAAATTTTTGTTACTCATATCCTGTGTTAAAAGGGCTGAGTAGGCCTAGCAATGAACGAACTACACTAAACCCAAGTCGATCTACGTAAGAAATAACGTAAGCCAAATTGACACAACCTAATCTGAAATGACCCATACTAACTGCATTTTCTTGACCAGCTTACTAGACAAACTGACAACATCACTGGTTTGACCCAAACCTAAAATGCCCCGACCTGCAATTAGAATTGAACCTGAAGAACCTGTTTGTAAGGTCTAGATATAAGGACTAAGGGTTGCACTCAAATATCTTGCGAAGAAAATACATAATTTTGCTTTAAATAGTAGCATTAAGGGCAGTTACCAACTTACCTATAAGGAAAGTCTTTGAATCCATTACAAGCTGCAATAGCCTCCGGAGAATTTAAACTGAGCTTGGCAAATTGAGAATCAAAGTCACAACTCCGGCCTCGACGATCAATAGGAGGGATCTGTTTATGTTGCTGCTGCTGTTGGTGGTGGTTCAGATTCTGCATCTGATACAACTGTTGAAGCCTAGCAAGTTCTCTATCCAAAATTTTCTGTTCCACTGAAATAAATTTTTGGGTTGATAAGGCAATTTATGGCTGACGCATATGGTAAAATCCATAAGTAGGTTTGCAACATGAAAGGATTCTTTCTAGCTGGAAAGGGGATGGGAGTCCAACGTTACACAAATATTAATTCATATACTTACGTGACTTGATAAACAGCTGCTGCGATAAGTTATCTAATCTTTGTTTAAGAGCTCTGTTCTCCATCCCAAGTAGAAGATTTTGCTGGTCCAGAAATTCTAGCTGAGCAGATACCTCAACTCCTTCCACCTGCATTAGCAGATATAGGTAATTCTAAGGGGTGACCAATTTGCCAGCATTAGTGGAATTAGGGCATAGGTTAAGGACTTTGCCTGTAAGACTTGGACATTCCTCTCAAGTTCTGCGATGTATTGAAGCTTCCTGATACGTGACCTCCGAGCATTATGTCTGCATATGATGAATGTGAGCATCTTAAGACTTCAACATTCACTCAGTAACTCATCATATTAACTTCTGGTAGACAAAAGAATAATTCTCAGGTCTCAAATCTCAGGTGTTGGCATGTAAATCTTAACTTTTTCAGTTCGTCATTTTACAGGTGTGTGCATGATTACAATGCAGCAAATACAACTGACAAGATAACGTGGCTAATCCTTACTGCTTTCGTTTTGCGTCAGACTTTGATGCACGTGGTGGCAAAGTAGGCTTTGCCTGGGACAGGGAGCAATCACTTCCTCCAGAAGAGTTCTCTGAGGTATATGCAGCAGCATCTACTTGGTTTTGCATTTCACCCCCTACAAATGTTGCCCTCTCTGGTTCTGGTGGTGAACAACACAAACCCAAGGCCTTGAATTCAGCTTCTTCCTTGGGAGATCCAAGGCCATTTGGCAGTGATGGAGAAGCCGAGTATGATCTCCATGAGTTGTCTCGTTGTTTGTGGCTAAGGCTCGGTTTCCTGTTGGATGGGGGTTGACCATTTAACTTGTGGGGCATCTGCAAGTTCCATGCGGGTCCACACTTAATATTCTCAGGACATAATTCTTCCGGCTTACCATTTGCATCTAAGAATGTGAAAGGGGCGGTTGCTGAACGACGATGACCCTTAGTACTGGGACTATCAGGCTCATCCAGGAGATCCTCAAGCCAAGATGGTTGTTCCTCACTCAGCACATTAGTAGAAAGAGGTCTTGGCATATCCAGCTGTTTGTCAGATGGAATTGTATTATAAGCCATGGCTTGTGAAGGAACTTTAGGAGGGAGTGATTTTAGTGCTCTGGATGAAGCTGGTTGGACATTTGAGGACCCGTTCAGCTTCTCCACATATCCTGCCAGCAGTCTGCCACACACAATTAACATCTTTGAGAGTGATTGACTAAGTTATAAATCCATATCAGCTGCAACTCATTGCACCAAGCTTTGTTTTGTTCAAGTTGAGAATCTACATCCAAAATGCAGCCATACTCATCCCAGTCCGAGTACTTTTTCATCTAAAATAAGTTATGCCCGAAAGGGTTCCCCACCCTTCGGAGGCTTCATCCCCATACGCAGAGTACCCCCTCCACAAGGGGAAAGGGTGGGGAAATAATAGATTGAAAAGGACCCAGCAACAGCCAACCCTCAAGAGTTGTAAAAGAAAGTGAGGAAGAACCCTAGTAAAATCATCTTATAGTCTAGCACAGTACCTCATAAGCACCCAGTCCTTTCTCCGGTGAAGAAGTATCTTTGGTCTTAGCAGCTGAAATAAAAGAAACAAAGTTTCATCGGGACGATCGTAGTAAACGAAATTGCTTCCTCTGAATTTTCCTAAGAGCAATATTCCCTTAACTAACATTTCACTTGTCTGAACAGTGGCATTCACACTGATGGACATTATTGTTGGTAAGGGAGTCTGATTTCTGGCCACTCAAGCTCCCTAGTAAATATACTCCCCTAGATATCCTTGAAATTTATTCGAACGCGAAATCGAAATTCACATGACATATACCAATGACAACCAAATATGACTCAACTTTTTATTTCACCAGATACTCACGTCGACATCCCACACTGTTTACGTCTAGCCCCCTCAGCAGCGCCAAAACAGAAAAAAAGTGTCATGTGGATCCTTGAAAGTGACATTTCACATTAGACCAACAACCAGCAGACTTTTATAAAATGGGTCACATTGATGAACATAGAAGCATCATGATTCATGTGCATACCGGCACTTGGAATGTAAGTTTGGGGGGGGGGGGTTACATAAATTCACCTGTAAGTTATTTTCCCTTACACATTATGAACCGTCTCGATCTGATTCAAAACATCAAGTTATGTATTGAAAAGAGATTGACCATGAAGCTACATTTGTATCATTTGATTACATTTGATCCAATTTTTCGTCATCTTACAAGGGATTATGGCATTATATATCAAAGTTTCTATAAAGAGCATATACTACTTACGAGATGATGATAAAAACAAACTAGAAATTAAAAAAACGTAGGAAAACAGATTAAGGATTGAACAAAATCACATTTTGCTTCAAGGGTTCCTTCACAAACGATATCCACACAAATTACATAATGACCCATCAAACATGGAGTAACAGTGCCCACGATGAAACAACCCAATTCATCAAAACTAAACGCTAACAAAAAGATTCAAAACGCGCAACGGAAAAAAAAAAGAAAAGAAAAAAGGGAATTTGAAATTGATACCTGGGAACACGCAGATGGCCTTCCATGGCTGTTATCGCGGCGGACAATCTCCTACTGAGACCCACCGCCGCTACCACCTTTACTTTTTTTGTTTTTAACTTTTTTTTTCCTTTTTTTGTTTTTTTGGGTATTACTCTCTCCCTTACCCTGATTAATTATTCGCCATTGCCGAAACCTGGTTTGAAGGAGAAAGAGAAAGAGGGGGAGAGAGAGAATGAATTTCAATAGAGAAAATAGCGAAGCGAAGACGAGGAAAGAGGCGCAGGTTTGCCGTGAAGAAAGGCACAGTGAGAAGCCCTAACAATGGCAAATGTAATGCGACCCGCCATTTTCGTCGCGATGTTTCTTTCCCCCTCACGTTTTTGCCGATGAATGATTGCATGGACCTCCATAGCCAGAGCCTCAGTTCGTTTTAGAAAAAGAGGGATGGCGGTTGTTTTAATTTGGTAAGTAAATACTCTTCCCGCCCATTTGTTAGATCGCCAATACAATACATGTATTGACTGCCTTGTATGTTGTAGGCTTTATTAGACACAATCTGTTTTTAATTTCAGTAAAAAAATTACAGAAAAAGACTTCATGGATTTCAATGTGTGAAATTTAGGAATTGGATGAATTTAAAAATTGAAAAGATTAGTTTTAAATATCAAGAGTAGTAAAATTCTGATATATTAGAGTATAATGCATTATACTCTAGGGAATAAAATTATGTTGGGTGATAAAATTTTTTTACTTTTCTTTCACCTTTTAATAGGGTTTTCCTTTTTATTTTAGTTGATGACAATTTAGGTAGAATCCTTGTGAGAAAGGTTGCCTAAATCGTTTGTACTTACCCTTTTCCTCTCTGTGTGTGTGTATGTGTGTGTGTGTATATATATATAAAATACATTGTATTTCCTATCTTATATAAACTTCACATTTAAGAGTGCAATCTTAGAATGGGTGACCTAATAAACATGGAAACTCTCCATGGCTTCTCGTGTGTCCAATATGTGCTAGACACCGACACTCTTGGACACTTTTGGGACACTCTCAAAAGCGTGCCACTCATATTGATATCATGAAGAAATTGGGCTTTGCTATTGATAATGGTAGAATACACATACTATTAAAAAAATTTTATTGTTCTCATCCAGCACATCCTTCTCCAAGGTTGAAAACATTATCAAATTATAAACACATAGAGGTAATAGAATAATGTACCGTCATCGCTACATGTTCACTATACGTGTCGTATCCTAAATTTTCGAAAAATGAAGTGTCCAGGTGTCAATGTCGTGTTGTATCCATACTGTGTATCGCTACCTGTTCTTCTTAGTGGGCGACCTCCTGAGGCGTTTCGGAAGTAGTGTGTAAGCGAGGACAAAACACATCAGAAAGACTTGTTGTGATTTGTGAGCCAATCTTGAAGTAATCCCAGCAACCTTCCACGACCCAGTAAGGGGTCAGGTATTACAAAAGAATAGATTCGAGTCATATGAATGAAAAAAATTTATAATAGGAGAGTTCATTACTTATATGGGCTAATCATAACTTAACTCCAATACTAGAGAAACAAATGAGCAAAACCAAAAAATAATTATATAATAGCACTCCCTGGCTTTTCCTTCTTTTTTTTTGGGTGCATACTGCATAGTGAAGCACATAAGCTAAGACAGATAAAGTTGAAGCTAGCTATTTGATAACAAATGTTTGAAGCTTTTAAGCTACTTACAGTTTCACAAATGGAAAGATTCAAAAATATCTATGCATGTTTGACTTAATGATCAAAATGATGACGAACTATATGGCGACTCAGCCGACTCTTCATTTTCTTTTCTAGTGTAGATGTCAATTAGATCAACTGGTAAAATTTATAAAAGCTATTACCAGATATCTAAATTTGAATACCACATACATCAACTTTTGCACCTCAATTCCACCAAAAAGGGCTCCCTTTCGACTACAAAACCCAGAAATCAAAAGGAAGAGGAGGGTATGGCCTGATTACCAGATGAAGACATGAGCCTTCCTTTCATTCGCAAAACCAATACCTTAAGCAGGCTTAGTGGCAATACAGAAATATTATGCACCACTAGGTTATAGCTTATATCATTATCAGAGTCATAATCTCACCTAAAATGCAAATACTTGAAATAAAAAACAAAAGGTTCGATATTATACATTGGCCTTCTACAATTGAGAATCGTCGAGAAACAGGCATCGATCTCCAACCAAGAAATTAAATTCACACTCTATTACAACTTTACAGGAAGGAAGAAGAGCATGACATGATGGTACCAGATGTACATTTTTTGCCCTAATTCAATACCAAATCAATGCTAAGAAGATAAAAAACGGGCCATCTTCCACCGCTTGATTCGTGAAACATTGATCCAGACTCCCGCTTGGCAGGGAACCATTGATCGGTTGATTATGAGCAGGATTGTGAAGTACAAAAAGAAACAATATAGGTCGCTAAATTCTAATGTTTGCCCATCTTACTACTGTTAAGCACTCTATGCAGATTGAAAGCATCACCCTGATCTCCATTTAAGAACCTCCTTTCCAAGCAGCAAGCAGTCAGCTGTCTCAGTAGCCTCTCGAGCTGCGAGTGCAGGCAACTTTGGGTTTCCTTGGCATCAGGATTAGTAGATAAGACCATGGCATTCACGGCATCAGCCACAACTTCTCGCTGTGAGTCTCCAAGGAGATGCCCAACCGAGGACTTCGAGGGCTCCTCGTAAGCCAGCAAAGCAACACATTCCTGAAGGGGGCAATGACAATCTCAGCACAAGACACAAGGCAACAGAGTGAACCATAGAAGTTGAAGAAACACAAGCCCATTCTTTTTGCCTGATCTCAAACGAAATGAAACTTTGCAATCTGAAAAGTTCAGCATATTACTAAAATGTTTCTTAATTTACAAAATCAGGGGCCACAGAGAAAGAGACTGGACTTTATAGTATGAGATGAGATTTGTAATTATAGGATCCAATGATATACCAGCATACAAGATGAAAGAGGACAAGATCAACCAAACACGGATTCTAATATGACAAGTATTTTTTATTCGGACTAAAAGAAGAGATTTGTCAGCAGCTGGCCCAATTTACGAGGACTGAGATCCCCCATGAGTTTCCACTCTCTTTCAGGATAGGTTGGCACAGATTCAGTATTGCACATACCACCAGAGGTTTAACAATCATAAAATTGCCAGGAGGATAGTCCTTACTCCTTAGCATGCACACCAAAAAA
This sequence comes from Selenicereus undatus, assembly GCA_017589665.1. Lineage (NCBI taxonomy): Eukaryota > Viridiplantae > Streptophyta > Magnoliopsida > Caryophyllales > Cactaceae > Selenicereus > Selenicereus undatus. The sequence goes on along the minus strand of JACYFF010031954.1, from coordinate 1,984,622 downwards.
TTCTATCTCCTCTCTTTATGGGACGCTGGCAAGGGGCAGGGGGTGTAGTATAATCTCCAAGCTAAAAACACTGAGAATTCAATCACATAAACCAAAAACAAGGATTTACCTTAACAAGCTCCTTGTAGTCTTCCAGCTCAAGAAATTTGGCCAACTCTCCCCTCCCATACTTTACAGCATTTTCAAGCTCTCCAACCTACATAAAAAGATTGAGGACACAACAAAGATCATGGCACTATACTGAAAGCTATCATCAAATAATGGTCGACTTGCAAGAAGCAGCAGTACAGCTGCTCAATGTTAAATCTCTACACAAAGGTTTATCAATATTTAGAAGTCCAAGAGTCAATAGATGCAACACTAACACGAAAGGGCTTGTTGTGAATGATGTGACAGACGGTACCCAGAAAATATCCTTTACAGGGCAACTTCCAAAAGCAAACAGTGATGCCAACTACTAGACCATCATGAACCCCCCCCCCCCAAAAAAAAAGCAAAGCAAGCATATAAGCAGGCTATTATAATATGATGATTAGAATGGAAGAGCACATACCCGAATCAGTTCTATGAACTTCTGGCAATGAAGCAGAAAGCAAGTTGGTGATTGATCATCCTGCAAAGGCAAAATCTTAATCAGAATCCAAACCAAAATCTCTCATGAGACTTAAAATGCAAGGAAATTTTTGAGCCAGCTTTTGCAATCCTAAAATATACTGGTCACCAGAATGACAGTTGAGACTAAGTTTTGTCGACAATATATGATAAAGAAGAAGTCTAGACAATGGAAATATAGAAGATTGAATGCACAAAAAAGAAAAGCAAACATAAGCAATTTCAAAAAATTAGATATAGATATACCACAGTAAAATCTATCACCCAGCCTTTTGAGATGTGAGGGTTAAACAAGGTATTTATAAGGGTTAGGCAAAGTATTGATAATAGGAAGATTTTATAAGCATCAAAGCATCGGTCAGCAATCCCTTGAGGACATTCAATCAACACTAACCCTAACAAAAATATAACTAATAACTCAAATAAACAATCAGCATCAATTCTGGAAATCAACAAATTGAGACAAACTAACCTGAACAATCTGAGGATACCATTCATGAAGCTTACTAAAAGCAGCATCTATTTGCCCACTCCTGATCAACTTGATTTCCAAGCGAAACATGTCAGGGTCACAACTTAAAAGAGAATATTAAATAAGGAAAGCAATATAATAGACAAAAAACTATGCAAGACAATTAAGCAAATGACAGTTTTCAGATTCTAGCATTTAGGTATTCATTACATAGACATTGTAAAAGCACAGAAATTTGATCTCAATCCATAGTAACAGCAGTGAAGAGGCAAGTACGTTGTGCAGACACTAGCACTATAAAAGAATGGTTTGCCTTGGGGAAAGAATTAGTGATCAAAATGTACAATGCTTAGAATTTTCCAATTCAATAAAGGAGATATGTTAAAAATATGCCAAACAGAATTATTTGTCAATATTCAATAATACCTGACGTAGAGTCTTCCTCTGATTCAGTGCATAAGTACAATCTTGCTCAACAAATCCATTTTCTTGAGGCAAAGTAATAGGCGGAACAGAGTTATTATTAGCCATGTCAAATACATTAAGCGTATCTTCATAGCCGTAATGTAGCAAGTAGGATCGGACAATTCTGGATAAACATACTCAGAAGTCAGACAAACAACATATACGATGTATATTAATTTATTTTAGGAACAAGGAAATGCTCGGAGGATAGAAGTGCAGCCGAAGATACTGACTGACAGTTCATTCTTAACAAGACAAGACAATCTGAAAGAAACTGACAAACCTCCTATGGCTTTAGATGAGAAATTGTGCTTAAGACACTTAAGACACTGACAGATGCACTTAAAGGAGTTCAAGTAAAGCTTTAAGTATACCCTGACGCAAATCCTGATCCAAGAGTTGAACATGCTCATTACAGTGTTTTTTTTGGAGGGGGGGGGCTTAGACGAAGTAACCAACTTACCCATAACTAACATTCTGAGGTAAAGAAATCTTTTCAATCATGCCTTGCTGCTTAAACCTTTCTTGTGCTTCATATGCCTGATGATAGAAAGATGGAAGACAGATAAGTGACATCCTGGAACAGACCAAATGTAAGCTGATGGCGTTGGGCTGTGCCATCAAGAAATGAGTACAGCTAAAGAACTATTTGCAGTATAGAATATTCCCCACACTCATCATAGGAAGACAGATAAGTAAAACATTGATAAAGAATAGAACCACATATGCAGCACAAAAAATTCTGCCATGCCAAAAAGGAGTTCAAGAAGCAGAGTAGATACACTTTTGACTACTTGCCATTTATGATACGAAGATACATATGACAAGACTACACAGAAGTAGATTTCAACTACAAACAGCTGTCCATAAAGTTCACAAACGAAATGGCACAAGTATGAATTGCTATTTATAAATTTGTCCAAATACTATTTTTTAAGAATTTCAAGCAAATTTAAGGATCAACAAATGAAATGTTGCCCATAAGGGGAAAAATAATAATTTCAGCAAAAGTATAAACCCCCTCCCTTTCTTTTTTTTTTCCTAAAAAGGAAGGTGTAATGTAAATTGTCATCAAAACTGCAAAATCAGCTAAGTGTGAAAGAATAAAGGCAGTGTTCTTCACAATAACATCATAGCAGGAAAGAGAAGATTTTACCTTGATATCGAAAAGAAATGGTTCCTTCCCGAAGTTTACTGTCACCCTATAGAATGTAAAAAATAATTATGAATCATATACTGTATTGTCAAAACATACACCAATCACCATTAGTGAAATCTTTTCTTCATTCTTTAATCCTTGGTAACTTCAGATTCAGAAATGAAGTATACAATATGAAATCTTTATCCACATCAAAGTAACGTCATCTACATCATCACGCATCAGGTTACATCTACAAGATCTGGCCACTTGGTGAACGCCAAATCAATGGAACAGTGAAGAACCCACAAAATAAACCCCCTCAAAATATATATATATATATATATATATATATATATATATATATATATATATATTATATATAATAGCAATGTTATGATGATGTGGATTTTTCCTAAATTCTCATAAATTATAATTTTTAGACCGTTGAATGCAATCTCTCTCTTGATCTCAATCGCTGCTTCAATTTTGCTTATTTAAATAAATTTCAAAATTTCCTAAATTACAATTGCTTTGCTAAGTGATTTTTTTGTCGAAAAAGGCAACTTTGTTAATTTTTGTTAGTTTTTTAGATTTTATGTTATTCATAAAGTAGACCTTCCAAAGATTTTTTTTTTGCTTTTTAAAGAATATTAATAGTTTTATTTTTTATGTGACAAAGCATGGGTAACAAATTTCCTAATTGGATAGGGTTCAGGCCTTCTAAAGATTGCACAGTCTGGACCCTCTAGCATTTGCATAGTGGGTTGTTAGTTTTGTATATATATATTTTTTTGCTTCTTAAAGTATATTGATTTATTTTACTTTTAAAAGAATATTAACGGTTTTAGGCAAGTGTTTCATAAAGAATATTGATCCTGAAATCTCAAAAAATATTATTCCTATAATATATCCAAATAATTAGAAAAAAACTTATCTAGATTATAATTTCCTTACGCTAAAATATTTTTGAATTTTACAGATAGCTTGCTACTGTCCAAATTTCTGTAAGTTATTAGAGTGGAGAAAACTTTTGAAAATTTTACTGTGGGTTTACTACTATGATTTACAATTTTTTGAAAATCTTTAGTGAATTTTAGAGGTGTATTTTATGATTTATGAATTTTAGAATAAAACTGCTCTGTTGGTTATTGCACAATTTGCCAACTGTTTTGATTATTGTGAGTTATTGGATTGGAAAAAAATTATGAAAATTTTACTATAGAATCTACATGTTATTTGAAAAAATTTCGGTAAATTTTTACATACTTTGGATGTTTTATTTGTGAGTTATGAACTTTTTATTGGAATTGCCCTGATTTAGTGCATGATTTTGTCTATTGTTTCAATTTCTAGGAGTTATTCGCTTGGAGAAAAGTTGTGAAAATTTTACTGTATATTATCTATGATACTTGGCTATTTTTTAAAATTTTCATGAATTTTTGATGTGTATCTTATGATTTATGTATTTTTGATTGAAATCTCCTATGTTCTAATGTATATCTTCAGGTACTATTTCAATTTTTGTGGATGATTGGCTCGAGGGAAAATTATGAACATTTTATGATGAATTTCTCATAATATTCTGTATTTTTCTACAAATTTTTGTGGATGTAGGATGTGTGCTTTAAGTTACTTATTTTTGAGTGGAATGTTATGTTTAGTGTAATTAGGGGTTGTTTGTATGCATAAATTATACATTGATCATGTTTGTGATGATTTTAGGCGTTAAAACAGTAAGGTATCCATTTAATTCACTTGGTAGGATTGAATATGGATGTAATCAAATTAGCAATACAACATCGCATAAATAAAAGTGGACAAATTTATAAAGCATTGTGATTTCGCTTCCAATATAACTATAATTAGATTATGTCTTTCATGTTTAATATTTAAATATTAAATTTTGAAAGTACATTGGAGACAATGATTTGTTAAACATAATATATTTAAGGAATAAAAGAGTTATTACCAAATGAAATATTACTACGACATAAAACTCTTTTACCTCACCTAATGGGTTTTCATTGTTAAGCACTCTTGATTCTACATTTCGAGTTGTTTGTTAACTCAGAGAAGGTATGTCTAATGAGTTTTCATTGTTAAGTACTTTTGATTATACATTTCGAGTTGTATGTTTGCATTATTATGTACTATATTCTTTTATATGAATTGTTGGTACATCTTCAGAGTTTTATTGCAAGATCATACAACTTATGGAAGATTTATTGTTTGTCATGAGGATGCTCAAGTTCTTTTGCATACAACCACAACACAATTCGATTCATATGCAACACATGCATTGTACTGTTCACATACGAAACACTGATGCTAGGTACACCAGGTACACAAGATATAATTATAAGCTTCAATTATATCATAATTGAATTATTACTAAGAACTTAATTTTTAATGCAGGTAGAAGAAGAGAATGTGAATTCTTTGTCATTGGCGCCATAAATTAACGTATCATCATGTTATTTAGATTTTTAGTTTCATTTTGACTACCTACAATCTCAATCATACTTTACGTCGTGTCTTTTACAATCATAGGTTGTTTTAATTATTGAATTTCAATGGTTGTGCATGAAATTGCTATCTATTCATATTTTTCAATAAATTTGAGTTTCCTTTTCTAAATTACAATATTAACTTTGCCTCTAATGAACATTCCTCTATCATTTTTACTATATATATATATATATATCTGTGTGTGCGTGTGTGTGTGTTCAAACTGTCTACTGTAGCATGTACCGTGGAAAGCACGGGTCCAGACTAGTGTGTGTGTGTGTATGTGTGTGTGTGTGTGTGTGTGTGTGCATATATATATGTATATATATGCATATATATACATTTTATATATATAGATGTACATATATGTACATATATACATATATATATAGATGTACACATATATATATATATATATAGATAGATATATCTACATATATATATATATATATATGTATGTATATATATATGTATATATATATGTACGTATATATATATATGTATGTACATATATATAAATAGATAGATATATCTACATATATATATATATATATGTACATATATATATAGATAGATATATGTACATATATGTGTGTGTGTGTGTGTGTATGTGTGTATCAAAATGGTTGCATGAACCACCTTTATCTAAGCTTCTCAAAATTAATAATGCGATGATAGAATGGAAGCAACCAGGCATCCATCAATTTTCAGAGAAAACCAGCAAAAGATGTGAAAAAAACCAGGCTATTGGCATGCAGCAGATTACGTGGAAGCAGAAAAATCCTGTCACTGCCAAATCAAACCAATGTATACTTTACTAGAGGGCTTGCAGAGGAGAAAAATAAAAGCGATTGCCATTGCAAGAGCAAAACATTTTGGAGCATGAGGGCAAATGAAAAATTAACGGTATCAACTCGCACAGTTCTATAAACATGATGAAGCAAAAAAGTTACAAGTTTCCAGCACATACTCCTCATTCTGACTGTGAACAGCAATGGTGGGGAATAATGGACCCTTCACATCCTTGTACACTGTTCCCACAATGACCCCATTTTTACTGCCAAAGAACAATGTTAAGATTCATGAGAAACAGATATTCAGGCAAGCAACAAATGAACAGAAGACTAAACTATGCTGAAAGCTTGAAAAGAACAGAGTAAGAGCAAGCATAACTGAGATTCAACTTATACTTAAATGCTACACATGGCAGTTGTCTTACGTAAAAAAGACTTCTTGGGAAGCATAATTGATCCCACCACCAACTATATCACCAGTAGTGAAGGTCGGACCAAACGGCTCTCCTTTCCCTTGCCCACGATAAAGAAGTCCATCATCTCCATGGTAACCATAGCTGTTTTGCTCCCACCTGTAAAATTACTCAGAAGAAGGCATATGTAACATGTGAATCTTCATAACTTAACATCAATATAAAAAGCTAACGAATAACTAAATATACTTATTACAAGAATCTATCACTAACATCCATCTGCACAGTCGTCCCTAAACAACTATACCTCGAAGTCAATTCCTGCAGTTCAGATCATAAAACATTGCTTTAACTGTTCCATTTCCACGTTCTGCTGCCCAACCACAGAACACTCATCGAACTTCAACAAGAAGTTACTTCCAGTTCAATGCACATTACCTCAAGCTCACTCCATTTGATACTCAATTTTAAATATAGATAAACTACAACTACAGCATCTGAAACAATGTGCTATCGTCTTGCGTTTGAATTTGCAATTTTCCTTCTCATATCAATGTAAGAGGCTCCTAATTGATTCATATGCCAATAACATATAATGTGAAACATCGATAGTGGCCGTTGAACCTAGTACCCTTCAGCTATGATGATAGTCTTAACAAACTATAACACCAGCATATCCTTCGACAAAGTCGGATATAAAGGGCACGAATATATGACAGCATTAGATCTTTTGTGCACTCATTGCTTTTGCATCAACTCTAATATGCCAGCTTCCCTTACAAAAGCACACAAATATATCCACTGATTAAGCCAAAGGGCACATCTTCTTGACCTCCCATTGTTCACCAAAATAAACACCTGGGTTCATCTTCAAAATTCACCAGAAATACCTAACGCACCTAAACCAGGCATCCCGGCCAAAAGCCTTCTTATCACCAAATTAAATTAGCCTATGGTCATAAAACGTTACCGATTGGTTTTTCTCACATCTTCTCCAATATCTCCCAATGTAAATTTGAGCATTAAGTATCAGCATTTGCAACTAAATATAATTATTAACAAGAATCTATTACTAACATCTGTGTCCACAATTTTCCCCAAACAACTATAGCCAAAAGTCACTTCCTGTTGTTTAGTGCACAAAACATTGCTTACACTGTTCCATTTCCATGTTACACTGCCCCCACCACAGGACATAGGTCGAACTATACCAAGAAGTCAATTCCTACTGTTGTGCACTTTACGTCAAGCTCACTCAGCAATTAATACTTTATTATTTATCTATAAATAAACTACAACACCAGCACCTGAAACAATATTCTCAGGTTTTGAGTTTGCATATGCTATTTTCTGTGTACCTATCTTAGTTTAAAACAACGCACCTGAGGTGCGCCTAGGCCAGCGCCTCAAGTGACCCCAACCACAGCGAAATCCGAAGGCACAAGGAGGCGCGTGCCTCGGACATGCCTCAGCCGAGGTGAAGGCGCGGCGCTTTCACGGGGGTAGAGAGAAAGTTATGAGAAGTTAGTCATCAAATGCCAAAATTTCTTCGAATTAGCACTTACTCAAGTATGATTGACTAATTTCGAGTAGAACGACTCCCCTCCAAATTGCTTCAAATTCAGCTCTACCCTTCAAAACCCGAATTCGCAAAAACCCTAGTTTTTCGAAATTCCAATTGCTCTTTGATTTGAGGCTCGTATTGTGGCTTAATGGAGACATAGTGCATCAATCTTCCTTTCTCAAGCTTTTCCGGCGGCTTATCTTCACTGGTCGCCAGTGATATGCTTCAGCAGGTCTATGCAGAGCCGCTGATGTGCAATTTTGGGGCTTCAAAAGTTGGATAGGTACTGAGTACTAGACGGGCTGCTCTTTAGTCTTCTCTCTCTCTCTCCTCTTTGATCCTATATAATGAAAATATTTACTGGTTTCGTTATTCTTTTTGGTGTTTTTTATTAGGTGAGTGAGCTAATATTAACTTTCTTTTTTGTTTTTTTACAAAACACTTTAGGAGGTATTTTTACTATTTGTGTATATTATGAGCATGCTTGTCCATCTTGGTAAATTTTCAAAAAATGTCTCAATTTTTAGCATTTTGACTTTTTATTTAAGTGAATTGTAATGTCGTTTTATCGTATTCTATGGCGTTTTGCAACCATTCTAGGCTTTGTAATAGTTGTAATGCAATCTACTCATTGTATTAATGCAAGTCTGTAAATTATTTAGGCATGATATATTCTTCGAATAAATTTTCTGCAATTTTTTAGAAAAGTGCACCTCATGTCCTTGGGAGTTGGGACCCTTTGTGCCTCATGCTTTTTTAAACTAGGTACCTATCAAGGTAAGAGCCTTCTAATTGATTCATATACTAATAACACCAGCCTATCCTTCGACAGAGTCGGCTATACAACCTGAATATATAACAGAATTAGATCTTTTGTGCACCCATTGCTTTTGCATTGACTTTAATCTCTTAGCAGCTCCCTTGAAGAAAAAGACGAACATACCCACTGATTAAGCCAAAGGGAAAGTCTCTTTACCTCCCCTAGTTCACCTAAATCCTCAAGTCCATTTTCCAATTTCACCAGAAACACCTTAAGCATCTAAACGGCATCGATGTCAAAAGCCTTCAGTTACAATGATAGTCTTAACCAACCATAACATCAGCCTATCCTTCAACACAGTCAATTATACATATGTAACATCAATAGACCTTTTGGGCACCCGCTGCTTTTGCATCAACTATCTCTCAGCAGCTCTCCTGAAAAAACACGCGAATACATCCACTGATTCAGCCAAAGGGAAGATGGTTCACCAAAATAAATCAGGAAGTTCATCTTCCAACTTCATCAGAAAATACCAAAAGTTCCTAAAAACGGCTAAACCTGCCATCAACGTCAAAAGCCTTCTCATAATCACACCCCCCCCCACCCTCGGGCGTAAATTTGAGCAGAATCATTAGCCTTTGCAACTTGATTTCAATTGCTAAGACTGATTGATCATGATTTCAATTGCTAAACCTTGATTTGCACATTACACTTGATTAATCCCTATGAACATATGCACCATAATACTATTCACATTCACAAATTGATTCCGGTTTCTATCTAGTCCTTAGCACGAGCTTCATTTCCATCACTAAAACTTTTCTTTGCATTCCACGCTGAATTCCAGTAAGGTCGAAATTCCAACTAAGCCAATTGAATTCCAACCCAAGCAGGATCCTATCAAGCAAAAACTACTTTAAATAAAAAATAAAAAAAAACACACTAACCCAGGTTGCCGGCGCATCTTGAAGCTCTCATTGGTGAACCCAATCGCAATCTGACCCTTAGCTCCAGCATTCTTGACCTTCAGCTCAAAGTAATAAGTAAGCCTCTTCACCGGAGCAGGTCGATTCGCCTGAATGACACCAACATCATGACCGTGCAAATTCACACTCGTATACTGAACCGAAAGCTTATCAGTTGAGACGACGACAAAACCACCGGAGCTGTTGATCGTGTTCAACTCAGTCGGAAGGGCCTCGGCATCATCGTCTTCCATGTCGACATCTCCTCTTGATGAAGCGTTGAGCTTCGCTTGCTCGAGAAAGTACCTGCCGATCAGATCCTGCTGATTGGTCACCATTTTTGTTGGTTCTTGCTTAATTCTCTCTCTTCGGAAACCCTAGCAGTTCATTTGGGAGGGGGAGGTTGGCTGGTTGGGAAACGATAAACCCTAGAATTCAATCGATCGCTGAAAGACGGAATAAGGAATTGCTTGAGATTTGGGGATTTGATGATCTGGGAAAAGCGGTGCAGTTGAATTTTGGTTCTGCGAAATGTGACGAGCAGTTGAATACTTGAAGGAGATGCAGAGGGTTACAATCTTCTGAATGCCCAAAGGAACCAATACTGTTCGTTGACAATTAAACGCTGATAATATATGTCTTATAATAAGAGTTATGTTAAATATCTTGTCTTGATAACAAAAACACAACATATTAAATAATTTAAAATTATTAATTTTTTCAACTATTGGAATCAATTATAAATAGTAAAGTTTTAATATTTTTCAGCTAAACCGAGCAATTCAAAATGACATCTTAATCAAATTAACTCTATCTGTAATAATGCATCGCATGTGTAGTTTTCTAATTGTGTAGAATGTAGGTAAAATACACAATTTATAAGATGTAATACTATTCTACTATTCAATCAAACCGTTTTTTTAAAAATTTAATGCATAGTAATATAACTTTTAAGCCCAAATAAAACGCCTAAGAAGTATTTTGTAATATATTATTCATCTTTTTTTTGTGTCCAACATCTATATAGCTGAAAAATGCACGTTTCAACTATTTTGAGGCTTGGATTGTACAGATCAAAACAAAATTTATTTCTAAACTTCCTCCGCTCTATTTTTGTAGAATAGTAGGTAGTCTACGGTTTTCAAATTTAAAGTTAATCATAACCAATTTCTCTTAAGGTAAAACTGATATATCAGATCCCCACATTCCTTGTTATGGAAGGGTTTTTAGGATATTGGATTTGGATCATTTATCATTTTGCATAATTCAAGATACATGCTATTAAGAGCAAAACCAACAATGAGTCAATTTTTCGGCTCACTGGTGGGACCTATTACTGTCACATCAATATTTTCTTCAATTTTTTGTCTCACAATCATCACTCTCTCCAGTGGAAGGCTCGTTATTTCCCTCATCAAATAAAATAATACTCATGGACCAACTCTACAACACACAACTTTATTTTTAAAATCCAAAAAATAATCTAAAATCAAATTAAAATATTTTTAAAAATGGAAAAAAAAGAAAGAAATTTTGGCCTGAGCCTCCTCACGCCCCCGCGCCTCTTCGCCGAGCCCTCGAGCTAAGTCAACCATTGCAAGTAGTCGCGCTGCCTCCTCTCTCGCTCGTCTCTCTCTCTCCTCGCGCAAGCATGCCGTTGGTTTTGCTCTAAGTACTAACTATCATGCTATCAACATCGGTGAGGCTCGCTATTGCTTATATAAATGGACTTACATACATTAAAAAAAAAAAAAAACGGCAGTCATGCATTGTAATTGTTTAACCCTTTTTGTATTTTTATTTTTTCCTTGGACATCACCCTTCTTCCCACTCAAGATTTTGCGACAACTACAAACATGCATTACTATAAAAACTCATCTTGTTTTATGTTAATAGACATAATAATCCTATAATTTTTAAAATCAAGATAATACACTTAAAAATTACTTTATAATATTTCAATCATTAGTTTATTTACAAGTCAAATATTGAATTTTATCCAACTACAAATGCAACTATACTCAATATTCGACTGTATGAACTACATATCGTCAAAGTGATAAGACATATACAATAATAAAGGAGTTTCTTCTAAAGTTTTGCTAATCAAAAGCCTAGACTAATACCCGACCCTAAACATATATATTCAATCCACCTTCCAATCCAAATCATTTCTAAATTCTCATCATATCAACAATAATTAATTGTTCTTTATTCATATAACCATAACAACAACACTGAATATAAATACCGTTTTTACTTTTTATAACACTTGAAGAGATTCAGATATGAATAGCCTTTAACCCTACTGTCACTTGTGTCAATTTACGGCCTATATGACTAACAATAATCCGGTGTCCAAAAATGCCCCATGCTTCATCCTTGGAGAGCCACCCTTATCAACCCCCCATCCTCCACCACCACCACTACTACCACCACGGCCGGCAGCTCCGCCCATCCAATCCAACGCTACCCCACCAAACACCACGAAAACGAAGCAAAATGGTCATAACTTCAAGCAGCTGGTCGATCCCTGCCGGAAACTATGGCATCCAAAAACTCATCCATTGCTTTAATCGAAGATCCCTTAAACCCTAACCCATCTTCCTCTTCTCTTAATGCATCTCTAAGCTTCTTCCCTGCTTCAACCGCCTTCTTCTTCATCTCCTCGCCACCACTCCCTTCCTCTCTCCCCAACACCAGCTCCACCACCCTCTTCACCGCCTCCTTAGTCACCTTCCCTTCCAACCCCGTCGTCAGCTCCACTGCCACCGCCATCTCCTCCACCAGCATCTTCGAATTGTACGCCTGCTCCCCAGCCAATGGCCACGCTATCATCGGTAGTCCCTCTCTCAGTCCTTCCAACACCGAGTTCCACCCACAATGGCTGAGAAACCCACCCGTTGATTCATGACCCAGTATCTCCATTTGAGGCCCCCATTTATGCACCAACATCCCCTGGTTGTTGTTCTTCACGCGCTCCTCGAACCCATCCGGAAGCCATTCGAGTCGGAATTCTCCGTTGATGTCGAACCCGAACGGAGGCCGGATCACCCACAAAAATGGCTTCCCACTTAGCTCTAAACCCATAGCCAGCTCCATCATCTGGGTCGGGGAAATCGTATTCTGCGACCCGAATGAGATGTATAAAACGGAATCGGCTTTGTGGGAATTTAACCACTGGATGCATTTGTCACAAGAAGATGATGATTTATCCACCGGCGGAGGATCCGGAATCAACGGCCCGACTGCCCAGACCGGTGATTTGAGGTAATTCCGAAGAATTTCAAACCCCAGAGGCTCAATCTCCTCGACGGAATTACAGAGCCATCCGAGGCTACCAATTGAGAACCGCAGCTGGGGCTGGAAAAACCGCGACCACTGATCCGACCCATCAGCGTATCTTAAGAACCGGTGGAGCTGGGAGCGGCGATAGCGGTGGTTCTCCGGGAATCCAGGCAAAGGGAAGTCCTCATCGTCTGAGAAGTTTCGGTGAGGTAGATCAAGCCACAGTGACAAATACGCCGCCGTCCCATACGCGCCGCCGGTGGTGAAGGCGACTCCGGTGGATCCAAAGCTCCTAGCGACGGCGTCAACCCATCCCAGGAAGACGTCGAAGACAATGCAGAGAGGGGGTTTACAGGGGGAGAAGCGGGTGGCGATGAAGTGGCGGAGGTGGGGTTCAAGCGAGGAGGAGGCGTGGAAGAGGTTGACGACGAGGGGGAACGGGAGCTTGTCGGTGTTCTCGACGCCAGCAGGGAGGCCATGGTCGGCGGCGTTGAAGGGGAGCTCGGCAATTTGGATGGTGGAGGTGGTGGTGAATTGGCGTCGGATGAGCTCAGCGTTGAGAGGGGTGGTGAGGATGGTGATGGTGAAGTGGGTTCGGGTTCTGGTTTCAGTTCGGGCTTGGAGGCGGTGGGCTAGCTCGATGAACGGGCGAATGTGACCCTGCGCCATGTGTGGGAGCATCAGTATATGCTCTGTTGCAGAGTCCATTCTCTCTTTCTCTCACTTTCTCTTTCTTCTCTTACTCTGTGAAAAAGCGGTTGTATTTTTAGGTCTAATTTGTGTCGTCAAATAATCCACAGTTACCATAGAATTTGTCAATTTGATTTTGTAAGCCATATTAATTATTGTTGCGTTTGGGCGGTGATTTTGTAAGAAGTTGCCATAGTAGAATTTAGGAAGTAGCCATAATGCTTCATACTTATCCCAACCAAATAGTTGTCCGTGAACAAACTCATTGTCATTGGCAAGTGATTTGAAGTAAGAGTTTGTATTGATGATGCACCATTTACCATAGTGGCCATTTTATTTTTTTTTATAATGGTAAATGAAGTACAATCCAAGTCAGGCGCTTCTTCTCATAAGAGTACGTCCAATTACACAATGGTCATGGTATTGGATGATTTGCATGCTTATATAAATTCTAATTGAGAAACGTAAGCTTGTGTTTAATTGATCAATGCAAATGTTTTGAGCACGCGTCTTTTTTAAAATGTAACTATATATTATAATTGCAAATACAACTTCTTACAACTTAATTCCTCATCACTTTAAAACTCCTTTTCTTAAGGTAAAAAAAAGACTGACTCTTAAAAATTGAAAAGAAAAATAAATATGATTTACAAATAATCTAAACTCTAACTATTGCCGTGCTAATGAGTGTTAAAAACAAAAAAACAAGGGAAAGCCCCATTTTTGGAATTTCCCAGCCATTTTTTTTTTTTTTACTAGGGAAAACCAAAATGGGCTCGGTTCTACTAATGGGAGAGTCAATACCAAATCTAAGGGTCTTTTTTTTTCGTGGGTAAATTGAGCTATCGAGGTGGGCAAAATAATGAAGTGGGTTGAAGTAGGTTGATGTGAGCTGAAGTGGGTTAAAGTATGTTGAATTTTTTATGTGATAAATTAAACTTGGTTAAAATAGTGAAAGTGTGTTGAAATGGATTGAAAATGGTTGAAGTAGATTGATGTTAGTATTTTGAAATTTACCCATGAAAAGAACAGGCCATAAACATATGAAAAAAGATTTGGGCTCATTTTTACTAGGGAGTAGGCAGCAAATTATTACATACTCCTGGATGCATGTACTTCAATTGTCACATATATATACTTTTTCAATGTGTATTTGCCATATGAGCGGTTATTAATATGTATTTCAATTACGTGACTTCTACAAGTATACACTATCGGGTGTATGATATAAGCTGTGGAGATACACTAATCACAAGTTATCTGTTTTTACAAATTTATATATTTTGAGGTGCTAACAAAATTGTTATTCACGTGCCATAGAATCAAATTGACGTTTCATATTATTTATCATCCTTAATTCATGACACATCAATTTTTCAAAATTGTTCTTAATAATTTATAATCCGAACCATAATTTGATGAGAAAAATTACATTGTTGATAAATTCGCATAGATGAACGTTATTTGAATCACTTATATTTCATTGACGATCGTACTTAGTGTGTTATCTTATCAAATTAACATCGTGATTATTGCACTATGCGAGCATTTATAAAAGTTTACACATTCTATTAAATAAATCATTAAGGTCGTGTTCGGCAACAGTATTTTGGCCCTATTTGATAAATAGCTGTTAGTTGTTAGCTGTTTGTGTTAGCTGTTAGCTGGCTGTTTGAATTAGCTGTTTATATTAGTTGTTTTTATAAAAAGTGTTTGGTAAAAATTAGTTGTTTTTACAAAAATATGTTGGTAAAATTTTCATTTATGTCCTTATTTATGAATTAATTTTTAATGAGATGTGTGTAATTTTTTCAAACTTATGGACAATTATATCATTTTTACAAAAAGTTATTCTCAAAAGGCTAATGGAAATAACTTTTTCAAAAAGAGTTTTTTGTAGCCAAATAGCTGTTGACTTTGTCAAAATAGCTAAAATTTTGCCAAACAGTTATTTTATCCCAAACAGCTGTTGTTACCAAACACCCCCTTTGTATAGCGTTTAGCGTTTTGACCAAGTCAATACACTAATTAGTTAATTTTTAGTGTTCAGTAAACTAGTGTTTTAATTAGCATTTCAAGTAGTGTTTAGCGTTTTAATCGGCATTTTTTAGAGCTAATAGTATTAACGTTTGACATTTAAAAGTAGCGTTTGATATTTTTTAGCCAAAAAATATCATTTAAAAATTTTATCTTTGGAAATTATCTACATCCTTTTATGTTACTTTACATCAATCTGCTAGCATGACAACTAAATTTATCGAACATATTAGTTTTAACCGCTAATCTAAACAGCTATTTGCTAACAGCTAAATTAAAAACACTATCTGCTATCCGCTACCTAAACCGCTATTGTTACCTAAACAACTAAATTTACTGAATATGACCTAAAGTGTCTATCTCTTTTATGTAGCGGGTATCATTTATGAGCACCGAGTAAGGCCGAATAGGTAGGGGAGCAGTGGGGGAGATGGTGAAGGAAACGTTTGCACTACTATGCTTTCCACTTTTCAGATTTTAACTATAAATGAGGTAATAAAATGCAACTAGTTTGGTTGGAGGAAGACGAATTGTCCTTTAATCTTTACAAAATTTTCATAATTTGATTTTTCTTTTATTTATTCATAGTACTTTGTATACGTCGTGAATAGACTAAACTCTTTTTTTTTTGAAAATCTAACACAATAGAAAATCTCGTAACAATATCGTCTCAAAAACTCTGCATTGATAATTCAATAAACATGTACCAAAATTGTTCTTGGCAGTCAATCATTGTCAAAAACAAAACATTTTTGTACTCTTTGCATTTACATGTTAACGCCCTTTTAGTGTTTTTTTGTTTTTTTTAATATGAAAGTTAAGTATGATGATCCATTGAGTCTCTATCACATAGCAACTCAATGGACCTTGTACAGGCAGGTGAGGGGGATGAGCCTAACTCACAATACCTAAGCTTATAAGATTGGTTGGTAGCCTTGTACATTTCTACACCAGGAGAATTACAAATGATGAGATTCGATCTCATAATCTCCAGTTTAGAATGCTACCTCAATGACACTTGAGCTAAGGGCTTTAATGCCCTTTTAAGTGCTTTGGTGCAAGAACCAATGCACCAAGTCTCTCATCGTCAAGTTAAAAACTAACCAAAAAACGTGCGTAACATTCTTATTAACTAGTTCACCATGATCAATTAGCACAGTATATGACACAATCATCTATATTTATGTTAGGGTGTCAGCTTCAAGGCCTTCCTCATAATTGTCACTAACCTTTGCAAAATATTAAAAATTGTTACTAGCGAATTTTTTGTAAGTTAAGGCCCTGTTCGGTAAAATTAGCAGTTCAAGTAGCAGATAGCGGTTCAGGTAGCGGATAGCTGTTTAGGCAGCGGATAGCGTTTTTAATTTAGCTGTTAGCGGATAGCTGTTTAGATAAGCAGTTGAAATAAATGTGTTCGGTAAATTTAGCTGTTGGGTTAGCTGATTAATGTAAATTGACATAAAAGGATATAGATAATTTTCAAATATAAAATTTCATAAGGATATTTTTTGGCAAAAAAATATAAAACGCTACTTTTAAATGCCAAACGTTAATACTATTAGCTTTTCAAAAACGCTGCTTAAAACGCTAAACGCTACTTCAAACGCTAGTCAAAACACTATGTTACCGAACACTAAAAATTACTTGATGAGTATATTGACTTAGTCAAAACGCTAAACGCTACTCAAAACGCTGTTGCCGAACACGCCCTAAAACACCACTGAACTTGTTCAAACTCAATGAAAAATAACACATAAGTTTTTCAAAATATTAACAAATAGTTTTTATCATAATCAAAGTTTTGATTGATTTAAATAGTTTCAATGGTATTTTTGACTCCAAAATAAATAAGTAATATTTTAAAATATTTTAAGAAATTTAAAGCAAGACATTTCCCTTATCAGCAAAAGAATTCATTTGCAATGAACCTTTTGCTTGCAGATATGTGATATAACCTTTGTCATACTTTCAATCATCTAAGAGTCTGTTTGGGAGGAGAGTAAGTTAGAGAAGTAAGAGTAAATAAAAGTAAGTTGCTTACCCTCGTTTGGAAGTTGATGGAGAGTAATGACTAACCATTGTTGACAGAATATAAGAGTAAATAAGAGTAAGTGAAAGAATTGACACATTTGTCATAATTGACACATATGTTATCACTCAATAAATTAAAATATATAATGTTCAGATTTGTGGGCTAAATATGTAAACTATTCATTCCTTACCTCTCCTTACGCTCTATTTCGGAGTGTTAAAAAATGGAAGATTGAGAGGCGGTAAGAATTTCTCTCCCAAACTCCTTCGTACTCTCATTTTCTTACTCCCAAACATAGATAAAAGAGTATACTCACTCTTCCCAGCTCCCCTTTACTCATCTCAACTCCCCACCCAAACAAACCCTAGGTATCTTATCAAAAAATTTTGACACAAGTCTTAGGCCATGTTCTTTTCGTGGGTTAATTCTAAAATACCAACATCAACCTACTTCAATCAACTTTAACCAAGTTCAACTCATTTCCACTATTTTAACCAAATTTAATTTATTACATATAAAAAAATTCAACCCAATTCATCTCACCTCAACTTACTTCAACCTACTTTATCCTTTGACTCACCTTAATTTACCTACGAAAAGACAAGCCTTTAAAAAGTTAAATTAATGCATAAAAAGAAATTTGTACACCTGAACTTAATCAAATTACTTTTTCAAACTTAATAAATATTGACACAAGTCTTAAATTGATACAAGCCTTAAAATCACATTAATTAAATCAAAAGTTTTAAACTCAGTGGATTGAAAACTAAATTTATCAACTTCTTTCTAAATAATAGCTCAGCATTCTTTTCCTTTTTTTTTTCCTGGAACAAAGTCGAGCCTCATTTAGACATGGAGATGCGCTTAGTGGCATAGTAAATAGCACTAAATTAGCCAATTGATGAAGCCAAACTCATGAGATGGTGGACAGCTTCCCTGATCAGTGATCACAAGAGAGGTGCTACTTCTCAGATTCGAACCTACGGAAAATAACCGCATCTACAAAATTATCCATGGCCTCAATAGAACACCCCTTAAACCCTAATCCTTCGTCCACTGTTACAGCTTCTTTTAGCTTCTTACCGGCTTCAACCGCCTTCTTCTTAATCTCTCCGCTGCCCAACACCAACTCCACCACTCTCTTGACCTCCTCCTTACTCACCTTCCCCTCCAAACCCCTCGTCAGCTCCACCGCCACCGCCATCTCCTCCACCAGCATCTTCGAATTGTATGCCTGCTCCGCCGCCAACGGCCACGTTATCAGCGGCACTCCCTCTCTAAGTCCTTCCAACACCGAGTTCCACCCACAGTGAGTCAGAAACGCCCCCGTTGATTCGTGGGCTAGTATCTCCATCTGGGGGCCCCATTTATGCACCAGCATCCCCTGTTTGTTTTCCTTGATCCGATCTTCGAACCCTTCCGGAAGCCATTCGGGTAGGATCTCCCCGTTTATGTCGAACCCGAATGGAGGCCGGACCACCCACAAAAACGGCTTCCCACTTAGTTCTAACCCCATAGCTAACTCCATCATCTGTGTCGGGGAAATCGTGTTCTGTGACCCGAATGAGATGTACAAAACAGAGTCGGGTTTCTGGGAATTTAACCACTGGATGCATCCATCACAAGAAGAAGATGATTTACTCACTTGTGAAGGATCCGGAAGCAAAGGCCCGATTGCCCAGATGGGCAATTTGACGCAATTCCGGAGGATTTCAAACCCCAGAGGCTCGATTTCCTCGACGGAGTTACAGAGCCAACCAGAGCAATTCATGGATAACCTAAGTTGGGGCTGGAAATACAGAGACCAATTATCGGACCCATCGGCGACCTTCAAGTACCGGTGGAACTGGGATCGCCGGAAGCGGTGGTTCTCCGGGAATCCCGGCAACGGGAAGTCCTCGTCGTCGGCGAAGTTTCGGTGAGGTAGATGATTCCAAATCGAGATGTACGCGGCGTACCCATACGCACCGCCGGTGATGAAGGCGATCCCGGGGGACCCGAAGCTCCTCGCCACCGGATCGACCCACCCGAGAAAAACGTCAAAGATGATACAAACGGGGGGTTTGCGGGAGGAGAAGTGGGTGGAGATGAAGTTTCTGAGGTGGGGTTCGAGGGACTTGGTGGAGTGGAAGACGGAGATGACGAGGGGGAGCGGGACCTTGTCAGTGTTCTCAACACCGGCGGGGAGGCCGTGGTCGGGGGCGTTGAATGGGAGCTCCACAGCTCGGACGCCGGGGGAGGCGGCGGCGGCGGCGAGTTTCTGGCGGAGGAGGGCGGCGTTGAGAGGGGTGGTGAGAATGGTAATGGTGAAGTGGGTTTTGGCGTGGAGGCGAAGTGCGAGCTCCATGAATGGGCGGAGATGGCCTTGTGCTAGAAATGGGATCATCAGAATATGCTCTGTTTCGGCCCCCATTAGTCTCTCTCTGTCCTTTCTCTCTCCAATCAGAACAATTCGCTTCTGAAGAAAAGATTTGGTTTGGAATTGGAAGATGAAGACACTCATTTTTAAGTGGCCAAGAAGATATAAAATAAAAAAAATTGGATAATTGTTCGGTGTAAGTGCGTGGCTGTCAACATGGAAGAGGTGCTAAAATGTGCCATTTTCTGCTGTGTATTAAATAAATATGACAAAAATGTTACAATATATTAAAATAGTAGATTTAAATTGTAAATGAGTGATAGAAAATGAATGCAAATTATTTCGATCATAAGATAAGGGGGTGTTTGTGTTTGGCTTCATGAGTTTTTATTGAAGAAAAAAGTTTTTTTTTTTTTTGAAGGTGGTTTTATTTTGACGGGTTAAAACAGCTAAGTTAATATTTAATTAAAGGTTTATTTGTTATCAGCGTATTTGACCACTAAAAAGCATGTTTGAGCATATTTGAGTAGGTTAGAGCATGCTTAACTAGCAATTAACAATTGAAGCAGTTTGGAAGCAAGTTTGTAAGCGAATTGAAGTAGATTTGAGCAGCCTAAAGCAGATTGAAGCAAGTTTGACTAATAGTTATCAGGTTTGAACATATTAGAGCATATTAGAGTAGATTAAAGTAGCTAGCAAGTTCAATATGCTCATAATAAACAGACCCTAAAGAACTGTTTGGAAATGTCGATTTGACCCAAACAACTATTTTTCAAAAGGCTATTTCTCTTAGTCATTTGAGAATGGCTGTTGTGAAAATGCCAATTATTCAAGAGTTTGAAAAAATTATACCACATATCATTAATCTTTTATAATAATATTTGATGTTGTGCCATATTTAAATTTAATCTATCAAAGATGAAATAATTTGAATATATAAATTTTAATTCATAACAATTAAATATCTAGCGAGTAATAAAATCATATTTTAAGATGTACAGTTGATCCTTGAATCCCATTCATCATTGTTTGCCTTGGATTGAACAAAAGCAAAAAAGATATCTGCTTTTAATCGAGAAGTATGTCAATCCATTAGACATTACCATCCTATTTATATCACAGAGCCATTACCAATTCAACATTTCAAAGTAGAGTGGCCATTGTCTATGTCCATGATATGGACATTGGATGACCTTTCTCATTAAATGAGAGTGTGGCCTGATTTATCTCTTGGCACCATATATTCCTTGCTCTCTCTTTTGTCTTAATCCAGCATTCTGATTTATTATTTACGAATGAATTATTGACAGATGTCAAATTAAATGGCAATGCCAACCGTGAGAAGTTCTACTTCAACTTATCATTTATTGTTTGTCATAAATATATAATTATAGAAATAATAAAAAATAAACGTATTAGCAACTAGATAGGTCTGTCGGTGAGAGTTATTGAGCTATTATAGCTTGGACCTTGAGGTCCTGACGTGGGGATTACGGATCCGGGTTCCCACATTATATAGGATGCGATTATAGTAGTTGTCATCATACGACAACCATTATAAGTAAATAATTTTGACCGATTATGTGTCTCAATTAAATATTTATCCTCCATTTTTATTTATATGATACCAAACTAAATAACATTTATAAATTTTATAAACAATAAGTAGATGAAGATTTGTTTGGTATCATATATATATAATGTACTATATGATTATGCTTTATTTGATTAATTTAACCACATCGATTTTATTACCAATATTTAAGTATCAATATTAAATAATTATTTTTTATTCAATTGTTCTACCGGTTAGAATTTATAAATTGATTAGTTTGATATTCCAATTGTTAACATTCATTATCCAAGTTTGAAGAGACGTCCCCGAGGCCAAATGACATTAAACGTATACTAAAAATAAATAAAAAATATACACCTTGTCCACTCTGAGAAAATCAGTAGCATCGTAGTTCCTTACAAACACAATTGTGTGGTCGGAGACTCGGAGTCATTGTATCTTATTTTCCCATGGAATATGGCTTATCAGCCCATTTTTCTAGCAAAATGTGGGGAACTCATCACAATATATAGTCACTTAATTAGAGCTCAGTAATGGGTCGGATTAAATCGGGTTCATATTCGTGTCAAATTTAAATGAATTAAAAATTTCTCGATCTAAATATAACCCGTTTAGTAAATGGGTTTAAAAACCTTGATTTGTACTCATTTAGTTTTTAAACATGTTGACCCGCTTAACTCGTTAAGTCCGGTTGAGTTGCCTAAATACTTATTTAGGCATTTAACATTTTTAACTAACATGTAATTATATATCATTAAAAATTAAGTTTATATATCACATTCGACAATTACGGTCTAAAACTCCGCCGATTCATCATATTCTTAATAATCAAATAAAAAGGTAAATAGATAAAGGACAAATAGAAAAATGAGTTGACTTGTTTAATCCATTTAATTAAACGATTAAGTAGGTACTATTTCGTGTGAAAAATCTCGACCTAAACTAACTCATTTAATTAAGTGTATTGAACCTATCAACCCGTTTAATTAAACAGATTAAGAATTTATACACAAACCCACTTGATTAACTTCTTGTTAGTTTCGGATCAGTAATCGTGTCGGATAAGTTTTGCCCAACTCTACACTCAATTGCTTGACTTTCTATTTTCTTTTCTGGGGGGCGGGGGGTGTTCAGTTTCATTTGCAATGATCAGAACAATGTTCCAGCATCTTACCAGCCAACAAGAAACCCTTAAAATTGAATGAATTCTACGCACCATGAAACAGAGAGGGGGGGGGAAAAAGATTCCTTAATGATCTCAAATGACTTATGCACTCTCAATAAAATTTGGTTTCATTTCTGGTGGATTAAGATGAAAAGATCATTCCTAAAAAATTGCTCAATAAAATCATAAGAATGGCGAGAACTTATTTCTAAGCTCTGAACTACTTGCTTAGCCGCGATCCCTTCATCGTAGCACACTGTATGACAATAAGTAAACAACCATCTTAAGAAAGTCAATACTGTAACAACATTGATGTCGATATACAACATTAACTTTCAGTATGGGTTCCGCTTCTAAAAAGTTGAGAAATTCAGTTGTATGCAGCTTTATCCCTGCATGCATTTCTGCAAATGGAGAAGCTGATTCCAAAAGACCCGCAAAAGAAAAAAAAAATCGACAAAACTTTTTGTACCATGTAGAAATTTAGAAATAAGTTAGGCCGATTCCAATATTAATGTCAAATTTCAGTTAATTATTCATTATTGATACCATAATCTTGGCCATACCTAAGTTATTTATCCATGTTTGCAATTTATATATATATATATATATATATATATATATATATATATATATTTATATCACACAGTAACATTATTGAAGGGGTTCAATGAAGATTGTTCACCTGTCAACTCAAACTCTGACAGTAGTGATATATTTCTGAAGCAAAGCAACAACTTCTGGTGTAACCTTTGAAGCTGAATCTTTCAGATGGCTAATCTTCACCTCTGTTTCTTCTTCAAGCCGTTTCACTGTTGAACCCGATTGCCCACTTGACTGTTCAAGTTATTAACATCAGAGTATGACCATACATTCATCTAATCATTGACATACGATACTCTTTTCAGAGTTAAAACTGTAACAATATAAGCCGCAAAATGCTGTAGTAAAAATGGAGGCACCTCAGAGATTTGCTTCTTATGCTCTTCTTCTAAGTGGAAGCGATATCGTGCAATCTCATGCTCGGCTTCCTCCTTAGCCTGCCTCAGCCTCTGCATCCTCACTTAATCCCACATACATAAGGATTAGTCATCATATCAGAGGGATTAATTGTGGTGTTGCAATGATCTTGTAACTAAATTTTTGTTTAAAATAACAAAGTTTTCAACTTCAAAATTTTGATCTCATTTTTGTTTTGATGATGGTAAGAAACAAAAAGTTCATTACAGTTTCTTGCATTGGCGACGATTCGTTGTGCTTCTTGTTCTGCACCAAGCAGCATTTGAATGCCTTCCTGCCCCTTGATGGAGTCCATGATTTCAACGTTCTATTCCCTGCATATATTTCACAGATGAATAAGGGAGGAAAAATAGGCTACATTGGGCAAACATTAGTGCAGTTCTCACTTTCAAACCCTCCTCGATTTTGAGAACAAAATTGATCTGATTAACATCCCATGAATTCACGGTCCTATGAGATTCGCGTTTACGGGAATTGTCCTCTCTTATAGCAGAATGCTCTTAGGAGCAGGACTGTCTATGTTTAATTTTCTCCATACGCCTCATAAATAAAGTTTCATCGGAAGTTATTGATGTTGGATTCTTAGCCCTATTATGACTAACAAATAATTGCATGAGATATTTAAAACTAAAGGGCGTTATATAATAATTAGCAGAACAACCTATTTACCGAACGAAAGTTTATTCATCGAATTTGTCAATATCCATTATTTTTTGAAATCTTAATCACAACGAAAGTAATTAACAATGTCACTCACAAGGGAAATGCAAATCAACATGAAAATGAGAAATTGATGTATAATTTCATAATCGGAACAAATTTGCGAAAATGAAGACGTAGATTTACCTTTATGAATTTCGAATATCGAGTAATTCTTCTTCGTTCTTGGGGAATTGAGGGAGAGAGAATGCGTGTCTGTGACAGAGAATGTGTCTGTGCGGGAGCTTTGAGCATTTTTTTTTTTGAGGATGCCAAATGGCAAATCAGCAGACACTGAGGAAGAAATTTGGGATCGACCTGAGATAGCAAAGGCCCATTATCATGGATAATGGGCCGTTAATGGGCTTTGTCTAAAGAATAATTGGATACAAGTTTACCATGACACATTGGAGCCTGTTTTTTTTTTTCTTTTCTTTTTTTGTATGTAGAGTTTGGACTTTGCTGAACTGTGAACTGTCTAACCATCTCGTTATTGTCAGTATAATAACAAATTTTCCAATGCCGCTTAAATTTAAAAAATTCACATTTTCGACGGAATTCGTCAGAAATTCGACACGTTGTTGTTGATCTAGTTCCTCTAAGGCTCTAATTCACCTTCTCGTTGTAGGTAAGGGCTCATTTCTCTAATGTTCTATGCTATCCTATATATATTACAGTTTCCTCTCCTTAAAATACATCGTATATATGTTAAGTTATTATATTGATAAATTCTTGTTATACCTTGTGCTGTATAAAATCTTTTTAGAAATCATTAGCTAAATTCTCAGTTTGATCAGTTCTCAATAATAAGCCAAAGGGAGTGTTTGGTAGATGGCTTTTTGAATAATTTTTTGGGGCGATTTTGGCTGTTTAACTAAATCAAACAGCTATTTATGTTATTTGGTAAATGACTTTTTGAAATAACTTTTACACCCCAAAAAGTTATTTTCGAAAAAGATAACATTTGTAACTTTTTCAAGTTGGCTGTTTGGAGAATTAATATAAAAGATTAAATTGCCCTTGATTAAATATCATAAACAAAATTCATATATTTTTTTTGCACTCTCTCTTTTAAGTTTTTAGTTGCTTCTTCAAATTCAAACTAAATAACGATACATAGTAACCATGCCTTCATAATTTATTTTAAAAACATAAAATCATTAATTTTTGCTAATTATATAGTAATACTAAATGTAATGCAAATTTTAACTCTGTATTTCCATCTGCTTCAAAAAAATCAATTCATATTGAAAGAAAGTTAAACTAATAGCAAATAGAAATTTTTCTAAGTGAACAACAAAACAAGGTTATGTTATGGGCTTTAAACATCGCATAACTTGTAATTTAGATTGAAAAGAAAATTAGACAAAAAAAAGTCATATATAAATCAATAAGAAAATTTAATAACTAATAATAAAATGTGATTATATAAGTGAAGGTAATCTGCACATATCACGTAATTTAATTCATATTGAAAAAGAAATAAGTGACCAACTAATTAAAAAAATTCATCTTTGTTGGTAAAAAAGATATATGTGTATAAATGAAATTTTACCAAATATATTTTTTAGAAACAACTAATTTTACCAAACATATTTTTTCAAAACAACTGATTGAAATAACTAATTCAAACAGCAAACAACCAATAGAATAGCCAACAGCTATTTGCCAAACATGGCCAAAATCTTTTAGATCTAGGTTAATCAAATTTCAAAATCTCAAGAGTTATTGTTGTCTACTAAATTATTGTATTAGTAATCCATCAGCTGTATATTAGCCGACTTTGTAAGTGGAAGGATATAGAAATATTTTATTGAAAAGTTTGTACTTATTTTAACACAAAAATATTTTGTTACTGCTTACGCAAAAACAAAACTAACGCTGAAAGTTGTTGTTGTATACAGAATCATGTTGTTGTATATTATCTCAATCATGGTCACAAAGTCCATTCCAAGAATAATAAGGGCGTAGATATCTACAACAAATTATTTTCGTCTTCAATAATTCAAATAAAGCAACAAAATCAAGCAAGAAATTAAAGATGGGATATCTTGATTTGAACTGTAACCTTTTGATGTTTATTTTTCAATTTTTTTTCATTTTTCTAATTTATTTTCGATGGAAATGAAAGAAGTAAATTCTATGCTACATTAACATAATTAACCACATAAATTACAATGGTAACTCAAGCTTTACAGAGGGTTACCATCATATTCATGATTATATATGCACAGTAAGGATGCTTTGAAAAAAAAAAAAAGACTAATAATTATAGGATTGGTAAGTTTTTGCTTGGAATGGAATCCCTCCTTCAAAGCCCATCCACTCTTCCCATTCGTCCGACTCATCATAATTTGCTTGCGGTTGTTCTTCCCCCTCAAATTTTTGCATTAAGCTCTGCATTATTCCACATCAAATTAATGCCCCCAAAAAAAAAAATTGCACATCTAAGACTTTAAAAAAAAAAAATTAAAGAGGGAGATGAGAGTTTAAGCTTAGATAGTTTTACAAAAACTCTATTTCTACTAATTTAAAATATACTAAAAGTATACTGACGTATTGTGATTGATTAATTTTATTTTTTTAATCATGAACACTCCCTGTTTTCAGAAAATATTATCCGTTTGATCACACCACATCATGCTCGTAGAAAAATCATTAGTCAATTCGATACGATTCACAAACATACAATTTGGTCATCTTCATTAGGCTAGACAAGTGAGTTATATTTTTGGCACTTTTAGGTAAAATGTCAATTGACATGATTTATTCTTGAAAGAATATTTATATTGACAAAATAATGCTCTTTATATCTTGATATTAAGATTGAGATAAAACGAATCATCTTTTCATAGAAACCGTTGGATTTATCATTGTTGTCATTTTTCAATAAAATAAAACAAGCATAAAAGTAAAGCCCTATCAATATCAAACAAGTTTCCAAAACTTAGATCTTTATGACTCTTATAAATGCCTTTAATCAATATACCCGGATTCCACGAAAACAGGACCCACACTGAGACGTAATGGTGGTGGTGTTATATGATGTCCAAAAAAATATATGAGTTAATTTTTCTCCATATATATATATATATATATATATATATAGATGTATTTTTGATCGTAAGCAGGCTCAGCCCATTAGATCCTATCTTAAAGGGTACCCAATCCACCTTAATAAATCAAGGATTAAGGGGTGCTAAAGCCCGAACAGAAAGCCCACAAACCAAGCCACCACAAATTTTTATGCCCAAAACACAAATTTGCTCCCCAGAATTCGAACCCATGAGGGGGTGAGTGGATGCGGGGACTCCCAGCCCCCACAGGCTGGGAGAGGGTTGATCAACCCTAGATTATTATTGCCCCAAACTCTAAAAAAATTATAAAAAAATGGGGAAAACAGAGAGGCAGAAATATTTTTTTAAAAAAAAAATTGGGAAAAAAGATCAAAAAGAGAGAATTTTCACTACCTCATATGCGGATTTGATTTGTTGAAATTTTTCTTGCTTATCAGCAACATGATCACCTCTGATCACGTCTGGATGATACTGCAAAACCCAGAAACAAAAACAAAGAATTTAGACAGAGAAAATAAAACCCCAAAACAGGGGAACATACAGATGAGAACAGGGAAAGAATGTATATAATTAGGCTTAATTACAAACCTTCAAAGCCAATCTTTTATAAGCGGTTTTGACATCTGATTTTGAAGCAAAAGGGGTCACACCCAGAATCGCATAGTGATTGAACTCCAACGACGACGATGACGATGACGATGACGATGAGGCCATGCACTTCGCCGGAAACCTAACATTCCGGCGAGGACAGCAGTTTCCAGCCACCGAGACAAACCCAGCTCTTTGGATTCTATGCAAATTCAACCCTCCATTCCCAATTCTCATCATCTTCTCAATTTGGTAAAGGGTAAAAATTTCTTCTGCCAAACTTGTGAAGACAGAGAATTTTCTTTTTTTGCGTTTTTTTGTTTTTTTTTTTTTGGGGGGGTATGTTTGATGAGTTTAGCAATGGGTTTTTTCTTTGAATTTATTGACAATGGAAGTTCTGAATAAAGGGCAAAGAAGAAAGAGATTGGATAAGAATTGAAGGTCGACTGTTGGCGTAAGAATGACCTCTTCTTTTTTTTTTCTTTTTTTTTGGGGGTGCAAATCAAAAAGACCATCAACCCAAAGTGCATACTACAAAACTAAGGTCCCATGGTTCATGACATCTTAGGAGCACACTTAATTATAATTTATTAAACCCATTAATTTAGGTAATTTGATAGTTTTTTTTTTGGTAAGTAAGATTTCAGATTCGAGTCTTATAAATAGAGAAAATCTGTAATAAGAGAGTTACATACAATCTTTTATGGATCAATAACAACTCGACTCTAATAATAAAAGTCCAAAAACTAAAAAAAAAAAGTAAAACAATTATGACTCAATTTTAGTCCATGATTGATTAGTTGTTTAAAATATCATGATGTTTGTACCCTTTAACCCCCCTCTTTAATGTGCAATTTTTTTTTTATGTGGAGATTAGACTTAAAGAAATGTTAGTCGGTGGGGAAGGAGGGTTTAGGTTCCTTCAATCTACATCAAGGGTAGATTATGAAGGCGACTTTACAACTAATCATGTGTTATTTTGATTAGTATATTGCAATTTCTCAATTGTTTACATTGTTATGTTTGACATATTTCTAATCAATGGTCTAGACTTGTTTAAGAAGCCTAAATTTTGAAGAAAATTGGTATCTGTATTAGGTAAGATGTGAGTCTGATTATGTCCGATCAGTATCAAGAGAATAATAATTATTATGTAAATTGTGAATCGACTCTACTTGACAATAATTTTGAAATCCTTTAGGATGCACATTTCTTCCACGGGCCTCATGTTTTTCTCAATACTCCCCGTATTTAAACACTTATTATAACACAATTAAAAAAATCGCCAAATCAACCTATTAATTATTTGAGAATTTTCCACTCATTAGCCTAGCTTATACTTTAGGCAGGGTATCATTTAATGCCATGGTCCATGAGAATTAAGAACAATTGATAAGCATCATTGCATCATAAGACGTATATATACAACTAGAAGATACTCCAACTTTACCTTTAAATCACTGAATTACTTCTATCAATTTTGAAATTTTGGGGAGAAGGGCGCGGAGGATTTGTGCTTAAAAAAAAAAAAACTCCAATAAGAGCAAAATAATCAGACGATATCGATCATTATGGACAATATATAATAGCATGTTATAATTTGCGTAAATGTGCAGCTACAATTATAAACATTATTAGATCGCAATTAGAAAACGGACCCCTTCATCCCAAGATGAACGAGCTTAACAACTCGAGCAATTAATCACGAAAGAGATTTAATTAGTATCATCAAACACTGCTACTACGACAACAGTGATTAGTATGGATCTCGCTTCAATAGAATTCAGGAAGATTTATACAAGAAAGATGTGAAGCTCTTTCTTCTATCTTTCTCCTCTTTGTTCTGGTGTTAGACCTCCTTTCCCACACACAGGGCAGCTCTTGAGTCCAAATCCTTGGCATTCAAAACACCTGTTTTAACATATTATTATCCATCCAAAATATAAGCATTTAGCTTTTAGTTTGTTAGATTATATTAAAGTATAATCAATAAACTAAATTTATATGACCACCGACAAATGGAATTGAATTACGAGGAATTAAACTCACTTCCATCGCTCGAAGATATTCCCATTCTTTTTGTTCTTTCCTGTCCCCTGATTAGTAAACAAACTCATCAGCTTAATTTATTATCAATGATCAGATTAAGCAACATAATTAATGAATAGGCTTAGGGCGTGTTCGGTAAAATTAGCTATTTTAATAATGGTTAACAATTTTACTAGCTGCTAGCGGTTTTACTAGTTATTAGCTGTGACCCACCAGTGGTTAGTGGTTAGCTATTTAACTAGTGATTTAAAATAAAAGTGTTGGTAAATGTAGCTACTGAGGTAGCAAATTTATGTAAAACAATTTAAAAAGCCACAATAAATAAAGATTTTTAGAAAATAAAAAGAAGAATTTCTTAATTTGTAATACAACCACGAATTAGAGGTTCTTAAGAGCTACTTTCATCAGTTTTTGAAAAATACTACATAAATTTCTAGTCACCACCTCATCCACTATTTTACCGAACACTTCTAAGTAGTGATTCATAACATTTTGACCACTATAAACCACTAATCTCTACTTCAACTTCTATTATCGATCACAACCTTAGGTAACTATAATTAATTATGGACATTAATAGGGTTGGGCGGGATACCTCGCATCCAGGGCACTCAATTGCACCTTGCCCTCCACATGTCTCACACTTCTTGAAAACCTACATTTATATTTAGATATGCTCAAATCTCATTTATATAGCATTTACACTAATTAAATACCTTCCCTTGATAAAAAAAAAAACTAATTAAATACCTTCACTGTATTTGAGTAATTACTACTTTTTATATTGATTTATCCCATTTTAACTGTACTTACATATATATATATATATATATATATATATATATATATATATATA
>JACYFF010031954.1:1874244-1953389 GCA_017589665.1 Selenicereus undatus | reverse complement strand
AAGAAGTCTGAAGAAGTTCCGTAAACTCTGTTAGAGCGGGACTCAACATTGAGAACTGTTGTTTTTATATATTGTCGGAATTTAAAGAGGTAGATTTTTGCAATAAGAGGCTTTTTTTCGAATATTTGAAAAAAAAAGGAGACGAAATTAAAGAAATGCAGGGAAGAACTGAACAAGAACATATATACTGACCGAGCTGAGAGAGAAACCACCAAATTTAGCAGTGTAGGTGATGACATCTGATCTGCTAAGGTGTTCCCGTGGGCCAGCGAATAATTGCTCCCCTGATGACCTTCCATTCCTACTGCAGAGCTTGTAATTATTGCAAGTGATCTGCAGAAGATGAGGAGGAGAGGGTAAGGTTTTGATGAGAGGATAAGAAAACACCATCTCTATCTCTTTCTTGATCAGTTCTGATTTCTCTGAGTTGTGTGTTACAGAGTGAGGGAGACTACTGTGCAATGTGCACCACAAGAACTGACGATGAGGTGAATTATCAAGGATGTATGACAATGTGACAAAGCTACCTTGGATGTATGTATGGCCTATGAAGATAATCAATTTACATGCTAGCTAGGTGCCCACCACTCAAATGCACTTGGTGGGGTTGATGAGACATATGTCAGCGCTCGCAAAAATTTGGATTCAGGTTTAACATTTGATTTTATTTTTTTTCTGAGCTGGACAATTCAAATAAGGTTAAATTTAAGTCAAAATTGGCTTCCGACAACAAACATATTAAAAAATATCGTGTCTGGATTTAAAATTCAAATGAAAATTTCATGACCGTAACCAGTTTTTTCGATTGGACAAATTCGGATATTTAGGTCAGACAAATTTTGACCAACGCTGCATATGTATAATGTTCAATGTCACTTTTAATGAGGTAATTTCTTATCTAGAAAATAAAAAGAAGTGACTCTTTTTTCCTGGTTATTACGGAGACAAAGTCGGAATACAAAAAGTAAAGATAAAAAGACAATTTTCTACAAATGAATTCTACATATGATCTTAACAACAGATGTGGTATAAATTTGCAAATGTACCAAATAACAAGGATGCAAAACAAGCTTAGCTCATAATATGAAGTAATCAATTGGCTCAAACTAAGCCTTTTTTCTGCTTTCAAGCTCTTATCTCAAAGTTTTCTAGTAATCGTTCTAATGGCAAGTATCTTATGCATATGATAGCCACTCCGAGTATCTTTCCTACATCAATTGCCTAGTTAGCAATGTGTGCACTCTAAGTCTTTTGAGAATCTGGAGTTGATTTCCTCCTCATACACTTTATCATCTTCTTCCTTGGACTCTTTGTGTTGTCTTTATCTCCTTTTTCAATGTGCAGCTTAGGACGAGAATTCAAAAAATTCAGAGAGCTATCCATTTGCTCTTCATCTTTCGTAGATGACTAAGATATAATAGTATTATGAATGTTCATATGCAAATTATAGGGTACTTTAGTTGTTTTGATGTCGATTAATGAGCTTTTGCCCCCTGGCCCTTCGGTTCGTGCTAGAGTACTTCTTCAGCCTTGAATGTGTATAATTTTTTTACCGTTTTAGACTTTTGATAGAAAGATCTTCCAATATTGGAATCTGCTTATGTTTCACGTGTAATCAATACTTGTTAAAATGACGAGGCCTTTGAAAGATATGTTGGTATCATACATGAGTTGAACTCTCATATTAAGAGTTTGGTAAGAATAATGGTATACAAGGACTACTCATTCTATTGTCAATTGCTTTTAAGATGAAATTTTACGTGTGCTTGTTATTATGGGTCTTGATTGAAGTGAGTTTCCTCCTAAATCTTCCGGTACATCTAGCATCAGAGTTGATGGCTTGTTTAGCTGGATGGTGGTACATCATCATGAACTCCACATTTAGGTTTGATGTGGTGAGGCGTAGGAGTTGATGGAGTATGTTTACTTGGGGCATGCCTCAAACAGCATGATTGGAACCAACTCCTAAAGTATGTCGTGAGACGCCAGCATCAATGGAGTACGTTTACCCGAACCGTGGCTCTAGGGTATGATTGGAGCCAACTCCTAGAGGATATGTTCGACACCTTGGTTGAAGTCTTTCATTGCAGTTTGATGAGAACAACTATGATATAGAAGCTTAGTAGGCTATTATCCTATTTCCAATTGATCTTACGATGGAACCCAACACATCAGTGTAGTGAGTATGCTGTTTAATTAGGGTTCCGAACTATGGTTGTGAGGAAGAGAAAAAAAATGTGATGATGGATTCAAGGTGAAAGCTGGAAGGAGACAACAAAGGAATAGTAAAGGTCCTCTAAACTTAGATGAAGTAGATGAGTGGGGGTGTTCATTAGTCCAAACCTGGAAAGGACCGGATGAGGTTGGACGGAGGACCGAGCAAGAGGGACGTTATGGATCGTAGACCGGGTCGAATAAGTGAAGGACTGGACCGGAAAAAATGGACCGGATCGGACCGGACTGAATTGTCACACTAGCAAATTTTACGATATGAACATCTTATATTTTTTTCAATATGAATCATTTCAACATATTTCCACAATAAGAAACAAGTCAATATTCTTGAACATTTGAGAAATTATAAGTTACAAAAGAAAATTGAAATTGAACAAGTAAAAAGTCGGTTTTCAATTTTTTTTTATTTGGTCATCGGTCCAGACCGTGGACCGGATCTGACCGGATTGAAGGTCGAATTAAAAAAATTTGTGGATTGTAGACCGGAATGGATTCATTCAGTTCGGTTCGGTTCGGTTCTGTACAAGCCGGTCTTTGGTCCGGTCCAGATTTGGAC
The DNA here is from genome assembly GCA_017589665.1 of Selenicereus undatus. Lineage (NCBI taxonomy): Eukaryota > Viridiplantae > Streptophyta > Magnoliopsida > Caryophyllales > Cactaceae > Selenicereus > Selenicereus undatus. The sequence goes on along the minus strand of JACYFF010031954.1, from coordinate 1,950,598 downwards.
CGAATAATGAACAACCCTATAGATGAGGGTTTAGGTCTAGTCTAATTGGTCATATTTGTGCCTGTTTTTTCATTGGTAAATTCATTTTTGTCAACTTTTACTTATTTTTACTAACTTTGACCAACTTCTATCAACTTCTATCAATTCTTACAAAAAAAGTCCAATCATTTCTAACTCTAATCGACTTCTATCAACTTCTACCAACTCTTATCAATTTTCTTAAAAAAATATTTACAAAAAAATCCTTACTCATTTATATTTCTTATCAATATTCTCCAATTTCTATCGACTTCTTCCAATCTTTCTCAATCGTAACCAACTCCTACCAATCATTCTAAAAAAATATCAACTTTTACCAACTTCTATAAATTTGTACATACTTTACTCATTTATCAACTCATATTTACGAATGAAAAGAACTAACCCTTGTTTTGAAGTTCCAAGGTGTTTTTTGTTTCTAATTTCTTCCACTTAGAAAAGAGCATGTGCTGATTGTAATAAGTCAAAGGGCTATAATTCCTTAGACGAGTGCTACATTTTTTTTTTTTGGTAACAATGGTAAAGATGAAAACACTTTACATTAGGCGTCTCTTCTCACGAGAGTACGCCCAACTGCATCCGCGGTCAGAATAACACCAAGTGCAGTAGAAAAACAATCATCTGAAGAGAAACAATTTATGACTGTGTGCCCAAATTTGGAAAGCCAATCATCCTTCGATGAGTGCTACATAACATCATCATACGTGTTTAAAAATTAGCAAACAATGCAATGGTCGGAAAATGTTGAATTTTTTTTTTAAAACTTTCAATTGTTTTATAAGTTTAATTATGTAAGCAGGGTATGCAAATTATGAGAGGTCACCAAGTTAAAAATTTTAATGCATTAGATGAATAATATGTAACACAAATTTTTATATGCGAATTGATTTTCCATAATTTCCATTTGGCAACTACTTCATCACCTAGCAATTCGATAGAACATTAATCAATACATCCTTTGTTTTGAATGTTTCCAAAAAATCAGACATATCATATTTTATATGAATGAAACAAATGTTAAATTTAAGCAAAAACTTATAGTGGTTGTCACTATACAACAGTTACTATAACTAAGTAAATCTAAGCTGTATATCTTTGTAGGGCTAAGTAAATCAACTTTTATATGATTCTTTTTCTTTTTATTAAAAATTATATATACTTTGTTACCTGTCTTTATTCATTTCTCATATCCTACAAGTCCTTAATGGTTTCCACTTTTTTGAGTTTGTTTTTGTTAAAAGAGGAGGGAATAAAATGGTACATTATCTGGCTCATCTCCAACCCTTCGATCCATTTTGTCGGACGTGGGAAGGGGATTGCCCGAACGATGTGCTGAATCTAGTAATTCAAGACTTGTGCATGCAACAATGTTTTTTTTATTTTTTTTTGTTAGTAATACAATACCCCTTTTCTATCAAAAAAAAAAAGAGTAGCCCAATGCATTTGTGCCTTATTTCCCCTAAAAATTTTCAGAAAATAGAAAAGGAGACCCTTTTTCTTTTTTTGGGGGGGGGGGGGGGTACGAACTGAGAATCTGAACTGCTATAGTGCACTTCCCAGTTGTGTTGGGGAGAGTCGAAACGCAGCAAATCTGTGTCTTCTTTGCTGGGTTGGATTCAACAATGGAAGACATCGAAGATTTGTTGGCTGGAAATGGAGGAGTTGCACCTGGGTTTCGATTGCCATTGACCTCCGTCGGCTTAAACCCTAAGAAGAAAATACCCATTAAGCCTAAGCAGTTTTTAGTTCAAGATCCACTTCAATCCATCAAAATTCCAGGCACCCAGGTATCTTAATCCTTCTTTTACCCTTTCCCAGTTGTTTTTTTAAGCTTGCATTTTAATTCTGTTGTTTTTGTGAACTTTGTTTTGCAGATGATTTATATAAAAACTTTTGGGTGCTCGCATAATCAGGTCAGAAGCAGCTTTTATTCTTTGCCCTCCTACTATGCTGCTGTATATATGTTAATAGGAAGCTTTGAGTGTTGGAATCACTCATGCTTTCATCCATGGTTTTTTGTTGCTTGTAGTTTCTGGGTGTTCAATCTGTTCTATCATTCTTAATGCATGTAAAGAAACCTGTTTTGCTATTTCTTCTGGAGCTATCGTATGTGTTTTGTTGTTGTTGTTGTTTCCTCCCTTCTTTCTGGTTAGAAGAAACACCACAACCAACATTTGTGCTGTGTTGGCTAATATGCTTCACATTTGATATTTGTTAACTTGAGATTAACTTATGGGTACATAATTGCTATCAGCACTCCAACTGCATAACTATCCATGTAGGTAAATATAGAGCAAAAAATTGGTTATGAAATGGGCATCCATTAACTATCAACTGTTGCAAACTGAGTTTGGTTAGTCCACAGTTTTGGGGGAATTTGTTTCTGAGATAAAGAGTAAAATGGTGATGCTGGTAGGTTAGGTATTTGTTTCTCCATTTGTTAAAAAAGGAATTAAGATATAATCAGGTGAGATGGGAAGTCACTTTTACAAGTCGATGTCTTTTGGGTTGATTGGTTTTAGATTTTCAAAGGTAAAAGAGGGATAGGGTTTGAGAACTGTGACACGGTATGGGGAAATGTGTGGCGGTTAGGACTTATCTCAAAGAGCAAACTCAGGTTAGGGCTCACATTCTTTTCTGAAATACCAAAAAATTGTTGAAAAATTGTACTGTGCCTCAACATCTTGTTATACTTGACCAGTCTAGAACTAACATAGCTGCCTCTTTTTCCTCTTTGTTATTTTCACAATTGCTAATGGACATATCTTGTGATCAGAGTGATAGTGAATATATGGCGGGTCAGCTTTCAGCATATGGGTATACCTTAACAGACACTGCCGAGGAGGCAGATTTGTGGTTGATAAATACGTGAGAATTCCTCCCTCTCATTGCTGCACAGATTAAGTTACTCAGTAACTTCTTTTCTGGTTTTGATGTCAGAGATATGTTATAGCTGTGCCAGAATCTGATGCTCTCCACATATAACCATACAGATAATCTAATGAATTTTTCTGATTATGCAGGTGCACTGTTAAATCACCAAGTCAATCTGCTATGGATACTGTTATTTCAAAAGGTAAAAGTGCGAAGAAACCCTTGGTTGTGGCAGGGTGTGTGCCACAAGGAAGTCGGAACTTGAAAGAGCTTGAAGGAGTTAGTATAGTTGGGGTCCAGCAAATTGATCGTGTTGTTGAAGTTGTAGAAGAGACCTTGAAAGGTCACGAGGTGCGGTTACTGAATCGAAGAACATTGCCAGCCCTTGAACTCCCAAAGGTGAGAACCCAATGCATGTCTTTCACTTTTTGATTAGGTTGGGTTCTTCATTATTGTTTTGTAGCAATGGTGATAAATCCTGTGAATGACTGTGGACGGTTTGAATGCACTCCTGTGTACAGGTTAGGAAGAACAAGTTCGTTGAGATTCTTCCAATTAACGTTGGCTGTTTGGGGGCTTGTACTTATTGCAAAACAAAGCATGCACGTGGTCACTTGGGAAGCTATACAGTGGACAGCCTGGTGAGTACATTAGACTATTTAATATGCTCATGGCTTGACGATAGTGTTCCATTGACAGTCTATCATGCTTTAGGTATGGCGTGTGAAAACTGTCATATCTGAAGGAGTCAGAGAGATATGGTTAAGCAGTGAAGATACTGGAGCATATGGTACTTACTGATACCTTTTGTTTTGCCATATAAAACAGTAGTTGTAGCTAGATTTTCTATAACCTAAGTTGCTGAAGTTCTTAGTTTAATGACTTTGTTATACTGAATATTTGTTATTGCAACTTTTATAGGCCGTGATATTGGAGTCAATCTTCCTATTCTTTTGAATGCTATCATTGCCAAGCTTCCTTCCACCGGAAGCACTATGCTTCGTGTTGGGATGACTAACCCCCCTTATATCCTAGAACATCTGGAAGAGATTGCTGAAGTATTGCGTCACCCATGTGTATACTCCTTTCTTCATGTTCCTGTCCAATCTGGGAGTGATGCCGTCTTAACTGTAAGTGCAAGCCTTTCTTATCAGCTGCTTTTTCTTTATGCTGCTCCCCAAAGTAGTATTGTCCTAAATGAAGAAGATACTGTAAAGGAGTATTGTACTGAGGTTTCTTAAGTTGGTTTTTTTACATTGCTTCAGGCTATGAATCGAGAATATACTGTGAAGGAGTTCAGGACTGTAGTAGATACTTTGAGCAAATTGGTCCCAGGGATGCAGATTGCAACGGACATTATCTGTGGTTTTCCTGGTATGTTTCTGTTTGTTGACAAAACTGGATGGATAATGATCTTGAAAGTTGCAACATACTGTAAAGACCGTGGGAAACAGATTTGACTTCTATTTATTAGTTGTTTTGATTGCTGCTGGGTGGAAGAGTAGTTCTCCTATGCCTTTTAGAAAGCCGAAAGCTATCAGAGATTGGGTGGAAGAATAGTTGATGCAGGATAAGGATAAAGGAGAATTAAGAAGATATGGATATATCTTAATATTGGCATATGTGAAGTATTTTTATAATTTATTGTCTTTGTAGGTTATCTTTTAGGATAAAATCTTATCTTTTTATCTCTTAGATTATTTTTAGTTATCGTAATCTTCGGATATATTTTCTATTCCTTTTTCCAGTTGTATTGATTGCTATGTAAACCCTCTCGTGCATTGGGGAAAGACACACTTGAATGAATTGAATTATTTAGTTTTCGAAAGTTCTTGTGTGATTTTCTAAGTGTGGTAATTGCTCTTAGATCGTCCTACATCAAATTGGTATCAAAGCTTTTGATCCTAACTGTTGCGAAGCCCTTCCTCATTGGAGTTTTCTGTCTTAGCTTCCCTTTGATTTCCCTTTTCCTTTTTTTTCCCCTTACGTTCAAAAGAAAAAAAAAAGAAAAAAAAAGAAACCTGAACCCTAAACCTTTGGTGCCAGCCTTCGACACCACCCCTTGTCGGCCACCACCTCCGACCACCGCCACGAGCTGGCCACCTCGGCCCGACACCCACCAGATCTCCACTGCCACTGGCCGTCGCCGGCAGCCACCCCAATTTCCCAATTCGGCAAACCCTAACCCTAGCCGCGCACCACCAACGCTCGATTCCGCCACCTAGCCCCATCGCCCCCCACCACCCCCCACCACCCCTTGGTCGGAACCTCTGGTCGACCACCACCGCATCCCCACCACCGGCCACTGCTCACTGAAACCCTAACAAAAATCCCAATTCGCAAACCCTAATTGCGAATTGCTTCAATTTTCGAACCCTAGCCTTTCAATTCGTCCTCAATCCATCTAAGATTCCCAAAATTGGCCTAGCCCCTCGAATACCCACTGAATTTCTTCCAAAACACCCAAATCAATTGAGGTAAATCACATCAAATTTTGCTTGAATTGATTGGCCAGCAACCCACGAACCCGAACTCTAAAAAATTGCATTCGATTCATCAATTTCCTCCAAAATTGACATCATTTCTCCACTTTCCTCTCCATTTCGCCCCTAAGCCCCATTCCAATTGAAAGGAAACGCTTTGATTTGGCCTTCAATTGGTCTCCCTAAGCCTGCCAAACCATAGATTGTGAACTGATCTTTTGCTCGCAATTGAAGGACTTCTCTGGCCTTCAACAGAGAGTGGTGAAAACACTCTTGACTGTGCCGTCCCACCACAGCCGGCCTACTTGTTGCCGGAAGCCCTTCGTGGCGGCGGTTCGCCTTCATTCACTGTCCGTGTTGGTACTGTTTGTTCTTGTGTTGCTCATGTCTTGATGCTAGCAAGAAGCAACTCGCTGCTGCTAGAACCCCCTTCGTTATATCTCGGAGCTTCTGGCCTACCACTGTGTGTTTATCTTCATCAATTCTCAACGCAGTTTTGCTGCTGCTATTCGACTAGGGATGGCAAAAAGTTGGGGAATACCCGTCCCCGCCGGGGCCCCGCCCCGAAGTGGGGGAAAATCCCCGTTCCCAAAGGGGACGGGGAGGAAAATTAATCCCCGCTCGGGGATGGGGACGGGGACGGGGACATAGTTCAACCCGTCCCCGCCCCCATTTCCCCGCCGGGGATTTTGCCCGTTCTCATCCCCGTCCGCAATTCCCCGATTGGGGAAAAATCCCCGCTTCTGCCCCCAATTTTAATTTAAATTACAAAAATAACCTTATTTTCAAAAATTTTAAATGAAACAACTAAGGTTATATATGTAATTTTCTTTGTAAAAATCCTAGGTATATACTGGATTTGGTACTCATGGCCGTAAAGAGTTTAGAAGGTAAGGGAAAATCAGCGGGTAAAAATCCCCGTTGGGGCCCCGACGGGGATTAAATCCCCGCTGGGGATGGGGACGGGGGGCGGGGATTCCAGCGGGGACGGGGACGGGGAATATACTCCTCGTCCCCAACCCGCCCCGTTGCCATCCCTATATTCGACCCTTTGTTTGTTGTCCAGTATTGCTGTTGCTATTAGCAGCCCCTTATTGCTTTTGTTGCAACCATGACTTGGTGTGAAAAACATCATCGGGCCTTGTTTGTGATAATTTACGATAAAACACTTCCGGTGATGCAGGATAAGAGTAAAGAATGGGTAAAAAGATTTAAGAAATTACAATATTTTGATATTGGAGATCTTTCGTATTTTTTTTCTTTTTCTTTTTTTTTGTTTTTTTGAACGTAAGGGAAAAAGGAAAAGGGGAAATGAAAGGGAAGCCAAAACAGAAAAAAAAAACCTAAGTGAGAAAGGTTTTGCAACGATACCAATTTGATGTACGGCGCTCTAAGAGCAATTCCCACACCTAGAAAATAACACAAGAACTTCTAAAAACTTAATAATTCAATTCATTCATGTGTGTCATTCCCCAAAGTGTGAGGGGGGTTTACATAGGAATCAATACAATTGAAAAAAAGAATATAAAATAAATCCAAAGATTACGATAAGATTACGATAACCAAAAATAATATAGGAAAATAAAAAATTTTTTATCCTAAAAGATAACCTACAAAGATAATAAATTATAAAAATACTTCACATATGCTAATATTAAGATATATCTATATTTTCTTAATTCTCGTATATCCTTATCCTGCATCAATGATAAATTGTAAAAATACTTCACATATGTCAATATTAAGATATATCCATATCTTCTTAATTCTCCTTTATCCTTATCCTGCATTATTTTCCCCTGGTTGGAAAAAACTCGTTCTCGAGTTTTGTACTGCGGTAAAAAGAAGGGATCCAAGTAAAGAAACAACTTCACCGCACGCTGCAAATGGAACAACTGTAGAGCTTTCGACTTTTCCAAGAAAAGTAGTAATGCAATCAGCAGATGTAGCTTCTTGCCAACTAGAAGGTCATTAGGGATGAACAAATCAACATGCTCACTTTCAAGTCTTGACATCAAATGTAGAGTGTTGTCCATGAAAGCATGATCAGGGATTATAAATTCAGCATTAACATGTATACCGATTGCTTGGTCCATCTTGAATTTTCTCTGTATGCGTTTAGATTTTTGAGTGTCCATTGAATACTCATGGGGGATAATGGAAGAATTATTTTCTATTATCGTTGACTCTTCATTCAGTGGTATTAGTGGTTGAACATTTTTCTCATTAGGTGTCCTAGTAAAAGCATCCACATACCTATCTAGAATGAACATTCCTTTACTGTGGACTTCATTTGCATATGAATCACAGTCCCCCACATGCACTTCATGATTCATAGAATCGAGGATGCTATTGTTAACATCATTTTCTTCGATATCAGGAAGTTCACGATACTCTATGACTTGGACATTTGTTTCCATATTTTGCTCTTCTAGAGTCTCTTCTTTCTTGTTCGCAATGATAAATTTCCTATCATATGCATCATAATAGGCTGGATCTGTTTCATGCAAATAAGAAGTCGGTTCTTTCCTGGAAGATCTTAGAGATGAAACCCGACAATCTCCAATGAGAAGCTTCGAAGGAATCAAAGGAGCTTTAGGAAATTCATAATCCCACATATAGTGAGGAATATAGGGCTCACAACCACAAACCACAAATGAATTTGCTACCAAAGTAAAGATCTAACTCACAACAACCATCATAGATCTGGCGACCTTGAAGTTTGCAAAAAGCATGGACAGCATCCCCGTAAGAGTAGAAATTCACTCGAGCATGAAAATCAACTCTTGTTTGAAATCTGATAATCTTTTCTACATCTCCATAAGGAGAGAAAATTTGGTATAGGACACTTGTCGTAACCGGATGATGTAGAACGTTCTAAGAGCAATTCCTACAAAGGTGAATAATTGGTGTAGGACGCTCTAAGAGCAATTCCAATATCGAGAAAAATCACTCAAGAACTTTCACTTTAATTCAATATCAATTCTTATTCATAATCTGCCTTCTTGAATTAGATAAATGGGTTTATATAACCAAGAGGTTAACTAGTATTAGGAAACCTAAATAATAAGATATAAGCTAGAAAAGGATAAAAATATATAACCTAATATTATCCTAATACACTAGGAAACTAAATCTTAATAAAATATCATTAAATATCCTTATTTTTGCCATCCTAAAATATGCTTAAAACTAACCTACAAAAATAATAAAAAAAATACAAAAGATCTCCAATATCAAAATATTGTAATTTCTTAAATCTTTTTACTAATTCTTTACTTTGCTAGCAAATTCATTTGTGGTTGTGAGCCCTATATTCCTCACTATATGTGGGATTATGAACTTTCTAAAGCTCCTTTGATTCCTTCAAAGCTTCTCACTAAAGATTGTAGGGTTTCATCTCTAAGATTTTTCAGGAAAGAACCGACTTCTTATTTGCATGAGACAGATCCAATATATTATGATGCAAATGATAGGGGATTTATCATTGAGAACAAGAAAGAAGGGACTTTAGACAACGACAATATGGAAGCAGATGTCCAAGTCATAGAGTATCGTCAACTTCCAGATATTGAGGCAAATGATGTTAACAATAGCATCCTTGATTCTATGGATCATGAAGTGCAAGTTGTGGACGGTGAGTCATACGCAAATGAAGTTCACAGTAAAGGAATGTTCATTCTAGATAGCAATGTGGATGTTTTTACTGAGGCACCTAATGAGGAGGATGTCAAACTACTAATATAAGTGAATGAAGAATCAATGATAATAGCAAATAACTCTTTCATTATACTCCATGAATATTCAATGGACATTCAAAAATCTCAATGCATGCCAAGAAAATTCAAGATGGACCAAGCAATCGGTATATATGTTGATGTTGAATTTATAATCCCTGATTATGGCTTTCATGGACAATACTCTACATTCGATGTCAAGACTTGAAAGCGAGCATGTTGATTTGTTCATCCCTAATGAACTTCTAGTTGGGAAGAAGCTACATCCGCCAATTGCATTGCTACTTTTCTTGGAGAAGTTGAAAGCTCTACAGTTTTCCCATTTGTAGAGTGCCATGAAGTTGTTTCTTTACTTGGATTCCTTCTTTCTACCGCTATACAAAACTCGAGGACGAGTTTTTTCCAACCAGGGGAGAATGATGTAGGATAAGGATAAAGGAGAATTAAGAAGATATGGATATTTCTTAATATTGGCATATGTGAAGTTTTTTTATAATTTATTATCTTTGTAGGTTATCTTTTAGGATGAAATCTTTTTTATTTTCCTAGATTATTTTTAATTATCGTAATCTTTGGATTTATTTTATATTCTTTCTTTCAATTGTATTGATTCCTATATAAACCCCCCCTCACACTTTGGGGAAGGACACACTTGAATGAATTGAATTATTAAGTTTTCAGAAGTTCTTGTGTTATTTTCTAGGTGTGGGAATTGCTCTTAGAACGTCCTACATCAATTATCTTTGTAGGTTATCTTTTAGGATTAAATCTTATCTTTTTATCTCTTAGATTATTTTTAATTATCGTAATCTTATCGTAATCTTCGGATATATTTTCTATTCCTTTTTCCAGTTGTATTGATTGCTATATAAACCCCCTCGTGCGTTGGGGAAAGATGCACTTGAATGAATTGAATTATTGAGTTTTCGAAAGTTCTTGTGTGATTTTCTAGGTGTGGGAATTGCTTTTATAGCGTCCTACATCAGTAGTTCTCCTATGCCTTTTAGAAAGCCGAAAGCTGTCAGAGATTGAGACTTATGCAATATTTGGCAATTAGTGCTTGTCTCTGTTTTGCATCATAGTATTTATATGGAGTGAAGATGGAGATTATTAATGCGTTCTGCTGTAAACCTCTACTGATTTCCTCAAGTGAAAAGTGTGTCCTCCTTTTTGGCTACTCAGGCGAAACTGATGATGATTTTGCCGTGACTGTTGAGCTCATTAAGCAGTATAAATTCGCTCAAGTTCACATCTCACAGTTCTATCCTCGACCTGGTATGCTTTTTACATGTTGCATTTTCGATTTCTGATCGAATTACTCTCTGTTGTATTATATTGCATAATGATAAGGCTGCATTATATTGCCGATGAAACATTTCTGTAATTCACTGTTATTATGCATGTAGTATAACTGAATTATAGCCTTCTGATTTTCACCCCTATGATCTAGGTCATGGATATGTACTCACCCCCCCCCCCCCCAACGAAAAACCTACTTTATGGGTCCAGGACATCCAAATAAAATCATACTATAGCTAATAAATCTAAAAAGTAAAAACCTCAACAAAGTGTAAGAGCATATTAACTAAAGGGTATATCACAAATGGCATGGTTGATACTGATAGTTGATGAATGTTCTAAACTCCTAATTACTCTCTCCATGGGGCTCATGATTGACCAGGTGGCCTTGCCGAGTAACCTCATTAAAGCAAAGGGAAACAAGTATAGGTTGCCTCTTAGTGCCAAGCCAAAGGATAAAATTGGTGCCTCTGAGTGATTTGCCTTCTTTTGATTTGCTGATTTGGGGGGGGGGGGGGGTTAAAGCTGGTTTTAGGTGCTTCGTCCCTGTGGTTACTCTGGTTGAATCTAATGTGACTGATAGCTTTTGAAGGGATTGTCATACATCATCAAAACCTCAAACTGTAACTCATGTCATACGGATTGTTTCAAAGAGACTGGTTGCTGATTTGTTAGCATCGTAGTGGTCCTTGTCGGAGTTGCTAAAATTTAGGTCAAAGAGAACTCCTGAGCTGAGAGGAAAGTAAACCATGGCCTTGGGGCCCCCCAACCTTAGATTATGATTTACAGTATCCTGGAGAAGTCAGGCCAAAATTTGGAACGAAACTGAAGTTGGAGCCCACGTATAGTGTCCCAAGCAGGTGCATATGTATAAACGGGATTATGTCCAACATAAGCAACTTGAGTAAAAGATACTAAGTTCATAAGATCTCACTTTTAGGCATGATTAATGACAGGTAATGGGCGCAAGTGCACAACTGTTAGGCTTCCCAGCTTGCTGAGTTGTTCTCTGTGTGGCTGGGCTGGTTTGGAGTACTTGGGTTATATTCTAACTCATTCCTCATGGCTAATCTTGGACATCGTACATATTTTAGGCTTGGGGGAAACTTGAGTCATTATTGTAATTAAGATGTAGCTGCCATAGGTCAGACTTGCAGGCTATATTGACTTCACTATCTGTCAAGCCTTTCTTCTCGAAAACACTTCATTATGCATGCGCCTTGTCGGAGCGGAAGGACGTCTTTACATCCCATGCTCTGCTCATCATATGTTCAACATCTGAATTCCAGCGTGGCAATTTGTTTCACATGAGTAGAATCATAGCCTTTGACTCAATCCAAAACACAAATCTGCGTTTTCAGCTGGAGGAGTTTGATTTAATGCATTTTAATATTCTCCTATTTGGAAGCCGGTTTCGAATTTAAAATTCTTCTGGCTATCATAACATTTTCTACTTCTGCTTCTCTTAAGCAGAGGGTTCTCCCCTCCATTGGAATCTCAGTTGTCACTCTTTTGCGATCAGTTCTGAAATGTTTCCCATCATTCTCTGCTTGGACTTTCTAATGCAGGAACTCCTGCTGCAAGGATGAAGAAGGTTCCAAGTGCAGTAGTGAAGAAACGAAGTCGTGAACTGACAGCTGTTTTTGAATCATTCACCCCATACAATGGAATGGAAGGGCAGATTGAGAGAATATGGATAACTGACATTGCAACAGATAGCATTCACTTGGTAATATAGCATCAACTTCTCTGTCTCATTTTCTTTATAGTCCTTTATACTACTTGGTTGTTTCGCAAACAAAATCTTCGAGTTTGACCCACTTCTTGTGGCATAGTTCAAAGTTAACGACCACACTTCTCTATGATGTCGTAGAAGCTCCAGAGGTTTTCTTTTCTCTGATTGTTGCAGACATGGAATTTTTGGTGTCTTTCATGTTTTAAATTGTTTTGTCTGTTTCTTTATAACATTGTAAATGTCGTTCCTTTCTCAAGAGGGCAGATGAGTGCCAGACAATCTTGGGGGTTAGGAATAAATTTTAATGTAGTACAGTCATTTAAAGGAAAAGATGTCTAACCCCCCCTTCCCCTTCTCTTCTTTTGGTATCTGACATTACATACTCTGGAGATAGTTTCACCCTTGTGATTGCTGCTTTCAGGTGGGACATACCAAGGGATACATACAAGTACTAGTAGATGCTCCAGAAAGTCTTCTGGGTGCATCTGCTATGGTAAGGATCACCTCTGTTGGAAGATGGTCAGTTTTTGGGGAAGTGATTGAGGTTCTGAATCACGCTAGCAAAGACAAGACTTCCAATGAGACAAACGCGGGTCTTGAGGGATGCTCTCCATGCAGTGCTAATGATGAACCATGTGCCTGCACCAAAGAGCCTGATCCATGTAGTTGTGCAGTAGAATGTGGCGATTCTCGAGCAGGAACCGCAATCTCTGCAAATGGCATGCCAACAGGCAACCAAAACCTTGATGGACAGCTGATCAGGAAACGAAAAACCATTGTATCTGAGCGCTACCAGAAGACAGTTCCACTGCAACAACCTCAAGTGAAGAAGTCCATGGAAGAGGTTAGAGTAAGCGTAACGAAGTGGAATTTTGTTGATAAAGCTCTTCTTGCTGGTATATTTCTGAGCTTTTTCACAGTTGTAGCTTCCACCTTATTCCTTTGGTTCAGGACGTGATGTCCAAGCCCAATTACCTGCCTTGTAGTTTTGAGCAAGTTAGGGTAGTCGTCACCACGCATGGTGAAACAAATTTTGTTGTCTATTCATCTAGTTGTTTGTGAGAAATCTACACGTATAAGGGCATATATGCCCTTGCTTCACCTTTTTTTTTTGGGTCTTGGCCCTTGCTTCTATTCATGTGAGAATTGAAATCATTTTCCAGAATTAAAAGACATATTTTTCTGCCAAATTCTGCTTGCTTTATTTGTCATTTTATGAATAATTTTGCAGATCACAAAGATGACTAGAAATAATCTATGGGTTCTTTACGTTACAAAAGGATTGGGGAGAACCAATGGGATAATTGGAGAATCCCATGAAACTGAACGTGGAATACAATCGCATTTATTGACTATATGCATCTTAGTTGTGTGATCATAGGAGCATATCAGCTTTGGCAGGCAGTCTTTTGAAGAAATTGACAGGCACAGAAGGCAGCTTGGACCTGAACCGAGGATGGCGGAGCAAGTAAAGCCCCAACAGTAAAGCCACCACCTGGAAGGGAGTTACATACAAGAAAACTGCACATATCAGAGACAAGAATATGAAAATGGCCGTGGCCCTCGGGTCCCTCCAGCTTAGCAATGCCTGAGCCCTCTCTCCTTGGGTTGCCAGGTCCCCTACAACTGCCTGAACCCGACCTGCCACACTCCGGAGTCGGTCGTACCTCATCCTGACCACAGGAGTGGGCCGGGATGTCGGGAATGTGTCGAACTCCTCGTCAAGCTCATCTGGGTGGGCATTCTCGGCCTGGGAGAGCCTGGCGTCCATGTGGGGTGGGTGCCTCGGCCTGAATCGATAATTCCAAACTCCGATCACAAAGAGGTAGAGGAATATGGTGGGTAATATCAGTTCTGGGTAGCAGACTAATATCAAGAACAGGACATGAACCAGGACGGTTGTGATCGGGTTCCGCCACATGCACACGTCATTGAACCACCGGCAGGCTGCGGTGATGCCAGACAAGACGGTCATGATCCTGAAGAAGTTAGCCTTGCTCCGGCGAAGACTGAACATATGGTAGTCAACATCCAGCATATACTCGACGACCTCTCTCCTTAGGGGCGGCTCTGCCCGTGCCAACCGGGCAGCCACTATCTGCATTGCTTGGTTCCTCAGCCAGTCTATGTGCCTGACTGGAATCGGCTGAACATAGTGCATTTTGGGCAGGAGGGGCCGTCCATACTGAGCAACCATGTTCACCCGGGCTGTACAGGTAAACCTCAATGACAGTTGAAGCTCCCCATGTTTCTTCAGTCCTCCTGGGGTGAGCACCAGCAGAGGGTAATAATGGGAGTATATTCTATCAGTTTCGAGCGTAGATAGCCGTAATCTGACCTTCCCTATTCTCTGATCCCTAGCATCTTGTCCGCCATTGACATGACAATTATCGAAGACCCCGATGGTGATGATGGTGCATGGATCATAGACGTCCCAGCTGTTCTGCTCGTTCCAGCTGGGTGCCAGAGTGTCGAGAATGGTCCTGGTTCTGACCCATTTGTTGCCATACTTTGCCACGCAATACGGGTCAGTGAGCCTCCCTTCTTTTCCTTTCATGGGTTGCAAGTTTCTCGCACTGAGTATCCCCACCTCCAGAAGTCCAATGGGGGGCCTTCTGAGGTGCTTTGATGAGGGCTGGAAATCACTGCTGAAATGGGTGGATTCATCCAACACATGGTACCCTCCCTCCTTACAGAGTCGTAGGTGGATTTTACTTGCGAACTTGATCCTCTCTTTTCTCTCCCTTTCTTCCTCGGTGAATGACGGCTTGAGGAGGTTAGACCACCGAGAATCCGGGAGTTTGGTTTCCATCCTCATTGGGACATCCCTAACTGAAATCACCATCCTCCCTAGGATCTCATCCCTCCCCGGTCCAACCTTTTCCTCCACAGTCACAATTAAGAGCTCATCAAAGGGCTCAGATGCCACAAACATGAGCTCATCGTTCCACACCGGGTTCACAGTTGGGACAGGGGAGGGCCTCGTAAGTCGAACCTGGTTCCCGAGCTGGACCCTGACTTGGGTCACAGGAGGTCGGCCTCTGTCGGAGGGAATCAAGTCCTGAGCCTCAATCACATGAACTCTGAGGTAATACAGCTTAGGGGAGAAGTAGACCTGGCACCGAGTATTGGCTAGATTGCGTTGGCTAATGGAGTGGGCATCCGCATGCCATGCCTCCGGGAACGCCTCATCGGCCTGAGTCCCCATCCACACCGCCAGCATTATCTCTCCTCTCTTCCCCCTCTCCCCCTTCTTGTCCTCCAGCTTGTACCACTGAGGTGCCAATGGCGAATCAGGCGGCACTCGATACGGGACTTCATTCAGATCAAAGGCCACCCTACCCACGAAGTCATCCTTGGCAATGTCTTTGTCCTTGACGGTAACTTCAAGCAGATTGGCTTGCAATCGATCCTTCGGGAAGGCGAAACTCTGGTTCCAAACTGGGTTTTGATTCTTCTCCAGATGTTTAGTCACCCCTTTGTAGTTTCCAAGCTTCACTTCTACATATGGGTCTAAGCTCCCAGTGATGTCCATAACTGCGAGATCTCTGGCTTTGACAACCCTCACATAAAGGTAATTCATTAGCTCTACTAAGTCGTATGTGCTGGCTGTGTTATCCCCTCTTCTGTAGCCCATGTGAGCCGCCACTGCTGGCCGGGTTTCGACCACCTCATACTCGGGCTTCTTCCCGGGAACTTGCATCATCATGGCCTGGGCCGGGGACGGTCTCATGTAATCTGCCCTGACTTCCACCGTGGGAGGCGGTGCTTGGGGCCGGGGTTGGGGAGCAGGGGAGGTGGAATGATTCTTAGCTGGGATGGAGTAGAAAGTCCTCACTTGTTCTTGATCATTCTCTTTCTTTTTCTTCTTCACCTTTGTATGAATATGTTCTTTCTCATCATTCCAAAACTCTCTCTCCTCAACTGCCTTCTCATTATTATGGCCAACACTGGGGCTGATATTTGGATTGATCTCTTCCTGTGGAGGGACCCTACTCTCTCTGTCCTCCACCTCCTTAAACCCCTGTTCTTCAGAGAAAATTGATGATGATGGGTCCTGGACCAAAAACATCCTCAAAGCTATATCACCCTTGACATGAGAGAACATCCCTCTCTTATCGAGAGGGTACCTCTGGACCGACGCTTCAGACTCGGACACTGGTATGGACACTCCAGAGATCCGGACACGACCCAAGAAGCTATTGTGGTGGTGGTGGTGTCCGGACCTCCGGTCATTATAAACAGTGATCTCAGCGGTCTTGTCCGGGAGCACTCGTGGGTCGGCCACCTCGAAAACAAGCTTCTGGTTCCAAGCCGGGCTCAAGTCCTTGAACTTGGTCTGGGTCCTCTGGGTTTGGTTGTCAAAGGTCACCTCTACATACGGGCTAGCGGACCCTTCGCCGTCTTTCGGCATGAGGTCCGCTGCGTCCAGCACTTCCACCACCAGCTTCACCACCATGTCGGTTATAGAGAGAGAGAGAGGAGGGGAAGTGGTGGGTGGTGGTGTTAGGGAGAGTAAAAGCAGAGGAGAAGGGATAAGCAGTGGGGACTTGGGTTGGAGTAAGAAGACAGGCACATGAGAGAGAAAGATGAGTGCCGTTTGGTGTGGATGGCCCCCTGTGAGTTTATGTGTTTGATGGAGAGAGAGAGAGAGAGAGAGAGAGGAGAGTGATTGTTGCAATGTTTGTCGTTATGAGATGAGTGGATTGTGATTTGAGGTTGCACTGTCTCAATGGCATTTGTGTACATATGTTTAAAAATACGATCCAAGTAGATCTGAGTCCAGTCTAAGTCCAAGTCTAATGTAAAGAATTGGGATGTTTTATGGAAGTTAGACATACAGCGTGATATATGTGGCAATACTAGGGATTGCCACGTGACCAGTTGGGTTTGTGTTGGGGAGCACATTTATGGTTTGGTTGGTGGTAGATTTATTGTCAAGTTTAATCTAGGTGTCGGTATCATATATATTTGTGGGTCTTTTAAAATCACCCTCTTCATGAGAGGGAATGTCTATAGAGATAACGTTGTTTATATGTGGATCTCTTCGGACCTAACGAAAGCAAGACACACACTGAGAGGAGGTGGTGGTAGTGTTGTTTCTTATATACACATCCTCTATTAAGGTGAGTATGAGGTGAAAGATTAATATAGACAGAAATTCGAATTCAGATATTCTGTAATAGCTCTTAAAGATTTAGATATCGGTATCTTATATATACGTCCTCTTTAATTGAAATTACTTCGTTGAAAAATGATGAAACCCAAGAAAGTAATACTCATGATCACGTAAGAGAAGTGGAAGTTTCCATCAAAGGCAAAAGGAGGAAGTAATAAAAGTCACTTTTAGGTTTTTTCGAGGGACAAAGAAAGAGATAGTTGATGAGGAGGATTTTCAATTTTTACTTTCTATGATGCTATTGCTTTGCTTTGTGGGTGTACCAAGTTTGTCCAGACTTGGACATGTTGGGTCAAACTTGGTCATTCAAAAATCCCTTTTCTTTAAATTTAATCAAACAATTAACAGGTATTTAGACTGTTTTTCCTTTAAATTTTAACGGCCTACGATTAATTATTATACTATAGAGTACTACAATAAATAGTAATCTAAAGAGTACAATTTAACAATTATATAATAATTTATTTTTTCGTGCCGAGTTTTATCCCTGAAAGTCACGTATTCGAGACCATTGACAGAAGTGAATTTAGGTGTCTGTAGCCTACGAAAATTAATCAAATCTACTGAGAAATTAATACGTTTGAGATTGAGGAATATGCTAAAAGTTGAGTGATTGGGTGAAAGGATAAGCAATGCGCCTTTTATTCATTAATTGCCGGACAAATCTGATGGGATATCCCAAGTCTACATCAGAGGTGGAGGCCACTCATTCAAGATGCTGAATTTTATGAACTTGATATGTTTGGTTTAACATTTTGTAACTGTTAATTATTTATTATCATTTCAAATTATTACTAATTGACTTTTAATTGCTTATAAATACAACTGCATACTTTATTGTATACTAGTGTTCCCAATATAGATGATGTAGGTTCGGTTTTGCAAACAGCTGTTAGTTATTAACTATTTGTATTAGCTGTTATCTGTTAGCGATTAGCTATTTGAATTAATTGTTTAAAGAAAAATTATTTGGTGAAATTAGTTGTTTATAATAAAGTTATTCGACAAAAAACTAATTCTTCAAGAAAATTCTTCCAAAAAGCTAATCAAATTAGCTTTTTAGATTCAAAGAGTTATTCTACCAAATCCCTAAATTAGCTTTTTGATTAGGTTAAACAACTAATTTTGGTCCAAAAAACTCTTTTTGGTTAATTTTTTTTTTCCTAAAAGCTGTTTACCAAACACCTCCGTAATATGATTCTTCACTATTGTTTTGTTGGATAAATATGTATTTTGTGGAGTTCATCCTTCTACTTATAAATTATAAAGTATATTTGAATCTTTCTAAATTCGATTAAGCTAGAAATCACAATTGGAACGAATTAATTTATAAATGAGCTAATGACGACATACTCTTCAACTTTGTTTCCTTTTTTCGTTTTAATTAATATATTACTTAATATTTTTCTTTCAACATAAATAAGCAGGAGTAGATTGAAGAGTATGTCATTCATATAATTAATATGTCATTCATAATATTTTTACTTAAATGAGCTAATCACAATTGGAACGAATCTTTCGTTGTATTTACATTTCTACAATTTATATACTCGTTGGGAAAAGTAATTTGTAGATCATCATACACCCATGCCATTGATTTAGTTCTTCATTGGTGCCTATTTTGAAGATTGATGAGGTTCTGAAGAGGATGATTAAATTAAAAAAAAATAAATCCAAGATTAAGGAAAGAAAAGAAAAGAAAAGATTCAGTGAAAAGGGTAAGAGTGAAGTGAGTAAGCGAGGATCATTGCGTTTCCGATGCCAATGCCTGGGTTTGCGCTGACATCGATTCTTCATTATCCCCAGATTTTTGTCGTCAACGTACAGAATATTTGTTACGTTGGATCACTCAATTCACTCATGACTCATGAATTGCACTGCAAGTTGCCTCAGCTCATGAATTACAATATTGTAATTTAAACCTGCTAAAATCCATGCATTTGACAGCTCACTAGAATAACAATATAATGGCTGGATCCGATGTGATGTGATCAATTCAAAAGGTTCCTCGTCATCTTGAATTGTGAATTGACAGTATTAACTAATCACATCAAGTGAGGCCATTTAACTTGTAGAGAGTTCAAGTTTTCATGGATTTTTCAATTTCGTGTCTATTGAATTGGATGCATGCATGTATACCATACAATTTCGTAAAGAAGGTATTTGATTTAGGTCTTGTCGATGAAAAAAACTCGCTTTAGGAATTGGGAGAGTTGTACTAATACCTCTTATGAGCTCGACTGACAATCAGTTTGACTCGGTTAACAAAGTATTTAAGACCCAAAAAAGAAAAAACACAGTGATAGTATGATATATCTACGTTATTTATACCATACCTTCAGTAATTTATCTATATGAGTGACTTATCCAAGAATGTGCAGTAATATCATAACTACTCACAATGAAGCAAAGTCTAGAGAGATTAATGAAATGTATGTATTACATACCATGCATAACAAGTTAATAATTATTGGAACCAACCTCTTTAGGAGCAGTTATATCTTTAGAGGTAAGACTGCATACATTTGAATTTCTTCAGATCCCGCGAAAGCGAGATCTATAATGAAAATTATTGTTGTTATTGCTTGCAAAACAAGTAAATAAAATTACCGACAAATTGGAAGCTCCAGGTTTGGCTTAGATAAAGTAAGAACCTCAGGATATACAAAGATTCGTGATAAGATTTAAAAACATCACAAAACCTATTCTTCCTAGTGTGGTACCATGTTCATGGGATCTAAGATCTAGCAATAGGCAATCTTATCACTGTAAGCACTCGTGCAAGTATACAGACTGATTCTAGAAGACAACTTTAAAAAATTACAAGAATTTAAAAGAGAATTACATGCATGAGCGGGGCCCCCCCCCCCCCCCCCCCCCACCAAAAAAAAAAAAAAACCCATAGCTGAAGTGGTAGGGGACGAAAAGGAGAAGTACCAAATGCATGGAAGTATATGTGAAAATTGAAATATAGAGATGCATGCAATGCATGGCATTGGGAACTACTTTTGATGAGTGTTGTGAAAGCAATGCTTGATACTTAAAAGGAAGAGGAAATGGGAAGTTCAGAACAAAGTACAAAAGTAAAATGAAGGTTCCACTGTATTTTTCTCATTGGAGGAATATGCTTATTTTTACTGACTTCTCTTTCCCTTTTTTCCCTGGAAGACTTGCTGTATTTTCAGTGTTTCATGCTGGGTGTGTAAGGTTATGTACACAAGAGAGTACAGCATTATTCAACATGCATTCATACTCATTGGTAAAAAAATAAAGGCATCCCCACCAAACAACATACCATCAATTATAGTATTAAATAGTAAGCCTAGTACCACAAGCATTGGCTTTGCCTAGCTTTAGTGTATACCCACCTACACAGTACAAGCTATGACCTAGGGGATAGTGGGAAGATAGCCGAGATACTGAGAGAGCTACCATGGCAAATAAGCCGAGACATATTCGAGGTTTCAACTTTATGGCATCGAGTCATATTTCTCTAAATACACCTGAGGGAATCAACTACTTGTTTTATAATTTGTTCAATATTTTGTAACAAAAATATTTTTAGAGGTATATATAATATAGAAGTTCTCTTTGCTTATATAAGTGCTAGTTTTTGTAGAGATAATGCAGCTTACATCTGAATCTCCCAAGATCCTGCGGCAGCGGAGCCACATTAAAAGTTATTATTGTTGTTGTTTATTAGTATAGAAGATAGGGATTGCTTAATCCTATAATAAGGGGCTCACTCTTTCATATCTAGATCACTAGTATTATTTCTGAAGAATTTAACAATGACTCATCTAGCTGTTACATGCTGAGATTCTCTCTCGGACAACCAGGCTTTGTATTCCTGTGATCCAATAAAATGGAGAAAAAAACCCAGCCAGTAATGAACTTCTCCAACCCCAAAACGATATTGAGTTCCATAAGCCACTGGAGATCGAAGATGGTCATGTATCGACATAACCATCACCCCAGCAAACCAGGGTATCGGAAACTCCGAATTTAGACAATTTTATCCATGTAAGAGAAAAGGCATGACAAAGCATGAATAGGTAGATAAATCTGAGGTGATTGGAAACAGCACTGAGCAGATTGCAAACCACTGCAAATTGCAACGAAACCAGAGGTTTTGTACAGGACTAACCTTACATCATAAAAAGAAGCACCCTTGCATGCTACGGTTAAGCCATCTTGAATAACTTGTGACTTCACCATTGCCTTAGAATTGAACACTTAGTTGCCATAACTGTACAGAAGCCTTCTGATCTTATGCAAGTTTTGTGTCCGAACCATGAAGATCCAGATAGTGCATTAAATAATATGACTCCATGTAAGTACACTTCACTACTTAATGACATTGTTAGATCAAGAGAGATCGGACTTTACAGAATTGAGATTAGTTCCATGATGCCATTGGTCTATAATCTACTTGAGAATAGTCCCAACCTCCATCTGGTTCTCTTCTTTTGATGGATGAAGGTGGCAAAGCTAACCGTTCAGGTGGCTTCATCCTCTCTTCAAAAAATGCATTCCTAGTGGTTGTAGGGACTACAAACCCCAAATTGCCCACTCCCCTGCTTCCATTCTCAACAAGAGCTATGCTACCATTTTGTGCAACAGTTGGCCTTACGTTGGCTGTATAGACAGCAGGATATAACACTTGAGTATCGATGACATGGAGGGCTCCTCCTGGGTAGGCTGCAATTACAGAACCTGATAAATGGGGAATCACAGCAGCTGTGGGTTGCTGATTATTGAAGTGTGACAGCATTGCGTGAGGGTAAAATGCTGGAGGTACACTGTGATCTCTGTCGATGTGAAGTCCAGAAGGCGCATGTGGCAAAAAAGGTATGTCAGACTGTGTTGGAACCACCATTCTTACTTGCTCAGCCGTAGAGGCAGCCACAAGAAAGGGCCGGGATAGAGGATGGTTAAAGCCTGGCACAGAGCTCAGATCAACCCAATATGAAGGCCTTCTAGGATCAGAAATAGATTGACTGCCACTTGCTCTAGAGTCAATCGTAGAGCCTGCTGGTATGTAGTTTTTGGACATATGTCGGTTTTCACCTACTTGGATGATGTGTTTACATGCATCCTCGATGGCAGGGTTAAAATTCAAATCAAACCCTGAAGCTCCTCGTTTGTAGCGATTCTCATCATGTTCACTTCGGCAGTTTAGGTCAAGTGGGAATCTCCCATTCTGTTTTGCACTGATATTCATAGAATTCTCATCAATGCAATGTTCTGAATCCATTGTGGCAGCAATGTTCAAGTCAATCCCTTGAGAAGCTAAGGACTGCCTTGATTCACCCGTTGCATTTTCTCTATCAGACCTTTTTGAAAAAGTGGGGCGAAAAGCACTAGTGGTAGTTGATCTCCTCCATCCAAGCTCTCCACCAAACTGCAATGGCTTTCTGGGCAGGCCAATGGGGACCCCAACTTTGGCCACTACAGGTATTGGTTCTGATGCTCCCACAGAATCAACGGAAGACTTAATCTCATGAAATGGTTGTTGAGGGCACACTGCTCCATTATCATCAGTGTCCTCATTTAAATCAAATTCACAGTGATGTTTACTGCTTGTGCTGTCTGCCGTAGGATCCACCTTTATGCTCATATGAGATGAATCTTGTTCTCGAAGAACGCATGAGGACCCATCTGAAGGATGAGAATACTGGGAAACATCCTGTCTCGTGCATGATTTCTTCTCAGCTGTATCTTCATTGGAGGATTGACATGGTTTTGGATCAATAGAATCAACTGAATTTAGCTGAACTAGATCACCACTTTCTTTAGAAGCTTCTCCCTGACTGACTTCTGTTCTGCTTGCATCTGGATCTTTTCCTTCTTTATCAATAGGCTGTCCAGCTTCTGAGCTGAGATCACTCCTAGAGGAAGTTTGTTGTGTCGATTGAACCCTTTCAGACGAAATGGCAGAGACATCTGATTCCCTTTGGTTCTGTAGGCTGGTTTTATTCTTATCAGTCAATGAAGTATGCCCAAGGCTTATGCCATTGCTGAAAGAAACTCTGTCATCAACTTGGCACTTCTTTTCCATTTACACTTGCCAAGTTTCAGCAGTGATGGCTTCTGATATGTCTAAAAGTTCCCCAATCTGAACTACAGGATTTCAAGAAATATTGGTACTTCAGTCCCTCATTCCTAAGAACTCCAAATCTCTATGCAACCCTGAGAACCAAATCTAACCAATGCTTGCCATACCTGCATTGATGGCAATGAATAGAAATTAACATTTGTAAATCACGAAATCAGATCTTAAGACGTCAATTGCAATCTCTCAGGTCAAGCAAGAGAATTGAAGTTTATCAATGCATAACCAAATCAAAGAAGGTCTACCACCATCTCGCAAGTCACAACTTGCTGAAGGAATGCTACCAAAGAAACCAAACCATCATCTCAGAACCCCAACTAAGCTCGGTAAACAGAGTCAGATGTAACCAATTTGCCCCCTAAATTTGGAAAGCATTAAGTATGCCGCTACTTCACAACAAAAAAACAGCTTAATGAAACGTTGCACTTTATTTATCGCTGCACTAAGACATTTCACTTTGTTTACTCTCATCCAAAACTGGAACGAACCATGTAGCAATGACTCATATAACTACTTAGAAAGAAAATTTAAAATACACGTAATAATGTTGGGCATACTGCAAGAGATCAGCTCCACAATCATACGATAAAGAGAGCATTTCCATTATACAGTGGGGTGTTAAACAATGAAAACACCAAGCTTTTGAGCATAAAATTATGGGAGAACAGATCCAGCAAAATACACATCAAAATCTGACAGTCCTGCCACTATATTCTTAACATACAGCAATAACAACATTAACACACATTAAAGATCCTGTAACAAAGAAAGTCCAGGAAGATCAAGATATATGCCATCTTATTCCTATTATAGAAGCATGGCAAGGAAGGTCCTTTTGCAAAGAGCACGGCCAAAACATACTATGCATTTCTAGATAGAAGATCCTAAGAGAAGTATTGATGATCGATGATCTCATATATTCTCCAAAGTGGGACAATATTAGTGGGCAAAAAGAAAGCCTCTATAAATCAATTCATAAACTGAGTTGAAAGAGTGCTATAACATAAATGTACTGCCCACATCAAGATACAAAATTCCTGCAAAAAAGGGTAAAAAAAGAAGTTGGGAGTTGACCAACATTCCCAAATCTCCATCCCAAATGAACCTCACATAGAGCCAAACACAGTATCTCAGCAACCCAAGAAGAACTATTTGGTAGTATATCTTTTCTCAAAAGGAAAAGCATATCAAGGAACAAAATTCCAAAAAACATAAGCTCAGTCAGAAGAATCCAACAAAACTAGGATCCCTATTCCTCTAACAAAACCCTAAGAAACAGAAACACCCATAAATCTTACCAACCAAAGAATCAAAAGTGACCAAAACCCAGAAACAGATTCATGAACATGAAACCAAAGAACCAAAAAGGAAAAAGGAAAAAAAGGATAAGAATGGATACCTGATGGGAAGAAGAAGAAGAAGAAGAAGAAGAAGAAGGGTTTGTCCTGTGCTCAGAAACAGAGGTATGAAGAAGAAGAAAAAGTAAGTAGGGTTGAGCTAATAAGGAGAGTAAGTATATGAGGAAGGAAAAAGTGAGCCATTAACACAAAAGAGATGCAAGCAAATCCCTGTGTCTTTCTCTATCCACCTTTTCTTTTAATTTCTTTCTCTCAAAAAAACTTTTTTTTTCAACAGAGATGAACCCCATCCTCTCTATTTTGTGTACCTTTAAACACAAGAAGTCCAAACAAACAAATCAACCAACCAACCAAACAAACCCAAAGAGGATCACTTTCATTTTCATTTTCCCACACACCTGACCTGCCCCTTTTCCATCTTGGACCCCAGATTAGAACTAAATTACAAAAACCCAAATGCGCATCAAACAAATGGCGATAAATGGGGGATTTTAACCCTAGAAATTGAGTTAAATTGAACAAGAAAACAACAACCGAATGAGAACAAATTGCACCTCCCTCCACTATGAATGAAGACGATGAAGAGGAGAGAGAAAGAAGGGGTCAATGAAAGTCCAGAGAAAGAGGGTGAACGAAGAAAGGGGTTGGAATTGCGGGCGGGACCCCTGAACTGACAGCAGCGCCCTCCATTTCTGACGAGGGTGGGTCCCACAAGAATGGAGACACTGAGGGTGCGACCCACAAAGGGTCCCGGTCAGTGGGTCACCCGCCACCGGGTCCGGCGGGTGTTCGTACAAACGGTGACAGTGACGTCGTTTGAGCCATGGGCGCAGAATTGGTGGAGATCGGACCCACCCAGACACCCTCCTCCACCTCCATTCACCCATCTGTCCATCACTCACTCCTGTGACTGACCAACATAGAACACAAGAGAGAGAGAGAGAGAGGGTCCCACCAACAACTGGGGCCCTTCTGCCTGTGGCCCATATGGGTGTTTTTGGAAGTACATAGAAAATGGAATGCGAGTTGCCTGTCAATTGGTTCCACTGCTCTTTCTTCTCTCCCTGGTCTTCTACTTCCTTCAAAATAAGGTCTTTGTACAAAGCTTATATCATATTTTAGGAGTACATATTTTTACATATTCTATCAATGTCACATATTAAAAATTATTTATATAATAAATACATATTAAAAAAACATATATATATATGATAGGTGGGAATACACATTCCTATGTGTATGATATACATTACCGACTTTATAAGCCATTAATTCATTATAGTAGTTTATAAAATTAAGTTAATTACATATGGACATCTTATACCTTGTTTCAAATAAAGAAAAAAAAATATTTCATCCAAATAAACCCTACTATACTTTTTAGTTTTTTGGATTTACATAAACTGTAAATAACAGTATAATACAATTATAATATGAAGAGGTAAGAAAATGGAATCTACAGTATAAGTATATGGATGTTTTAAATAATAAAATGAGATTTGTGCTGTGTAAAGTGCTTAAACAAATCCACATTTCCACTTCAAATGGATGACCAAATGTTCATATATCATCTACTACACAAGTTTGTTTTGTTTTCCAATTGAGTATACATGTTTGTATACCGAGCTTGTGTGCACACATGGAGAATTATGTTATTTTATACATTACCATTTGTTCAAAAACATGTCAAGATTTCAACCTCATAGTTGTTACCTAAAGCATGTTATTTTCTATTTAGAAACTATAAAAATACGAATAAATTATACCTTAGATATAACTGTCGGGATCATAATTGTAATTACTTGAGAAAAGATTGGACCGCATTTAATGATCATTTGAAATTTGACAAAGTACCTTCTTCTTCTTTTTTTTGGAGAAAGGAAAATTTGACAACTTAAGAAAATATAACTAATTAAAGTTGATCCACTTGAAACTTTTGCACGTAGGATCCCCCCCCCCCCCCAAAAAAAAAAAAACCCCCACCTTCTTTGGGCAAATGGCACTAATTTATGCATGAAGAAAGCTTCCAAAGGTGACGCAAAGAATATGGTAATGGTTGAATAGGGGACCGCAAAGTATGGTGCAAACTACCAAAAATGTCAACATCTTAGATAGGTCCACCTCCAACCCAATATAATCAAAATATAGGGTTTTATTATGTATGAAACTTCCTTCAATGAAGTCATGAAGTCCCCTACTCCCCCCATTTTTATGTGCTCCTTTATTTACCCATTTTTACAACTTGCATGGACCACCCTTAATGTACACTTGTAGAGTAGTTCATTCCTTACATTATTATCATACATGCATTGAAAAATCTCCATGAATTCAATCACCTTTTTGGTATTTTTTTTTAATTTATAGCTTTGTGCACATCAATTGTATATACATATACGAAAAGGTTTATAGGTTTATAGAATATTCAATCCATAGCTAGCTAGCTCGGCTGATCAAGTCGACTTGATTCATACATTGTTTGGTCATCAAACCAGTCGAATTGATAATATTTCATTTAAATGCTTCAACTATATGTTCAAGAAACAGGAGAAAAAAAGGGTGAATAAATCGAACAAAAATACTATAAATGTTTATCTATATACATTGATCTTATCTTGTTGTCATAAGAATAATAGAGATCCATGGATGCACTTCATTGGAAAATATCTACAATGTTTGGTATATGTCATGAAGCTTTTTCTTATGGATATGCATGGATGTGTCTTCTGGAGTGTAGAATTAAATTGGCAATATCATCACCATCAGTGCATGTCATGCTTTGAATGATTGATGCTATAAAATTATTTGAATGAGTATCTCTTATTTTGGGGCTTTTTGACACCAACTAGAGCTTCTATGGATGAAGGCTATGAACTATGAAGTATCAATGAGCATGTTAGTCAGCAACATAAAAGTTAAATTAATGGAAATAATATTTTGTGATGGTATAAATATTTTTATTCCAATAATTAAAAAAAATAAGATTTTTTTTCCCCTAATCCTTTTAGGAGTGTAATTAATATTATATAATTTGATTAATTTTTCAATTAATCTCTGTGTAACCTTTTCAGAGATGACTAAAAAAAATTCCTTCCAATGAATGTTATTTAGAAGATATTCATAATGTACTTCAATCCAACTAATATTAGGTATATGTCATGAAACTTTAATTTTTTCATATGGATAGGATAAGGAATTAATCATTAATGAGTATAATAATTTATTAATTAGGTCTTAATCTTTCCTTTTTTCGTATAACTACTCCAATCCACATTTACATTTCAGCCCAACCCTAAACACCCAAAAATATTACAGGCCTTTTAGCCCAAAGAAAAGCCCAAGCAAAACCATCATCTATCGACACTCTTCTCCAGCCATCCCCTTCCAATTCTTACCCAACGTTTTAGAATTTACTGGACTCCACATTTTGCTTCTTTGTTTTTTGGTTTTATACCTTTTCTTATTAGGTGAGTACTAGTGTGCCCGTGTTCTTGAATGGGTGATTAATTTAAAAAGTAATCTATAAAAAGAAGATAATAATATAGAAGTCTGATTTTTTTTTTAAAAAAATACATAATATTTATAAAAAAGTAAAAAATTTTACTCAAATGATTAATTAAATAGACACTCTGTATACAGATATACATTGTTTGGACTTTATTTTTTCAATCTTAAATTCTTAATTAACTCTAAATCTTATAATCAATAATTTAAGTCTTGAACCAGATTTTTGTTATGTTTGTCTGCATCAAATTAAAAAAAAAAAAACTTTTTTTGTTAGAGTTATATCAAACTGATAATGTTCTTTTTTTCTTAATGAAGTAATTGAATTGATAGCCTTTTCGATCGAAATTGAGTTTAGAATTATAAAAAAAAAGCATATATTGATTTTAAAAACTAGATGCCCTGTTCCGTTAAAAAAACTAATAATAATAATAATAATTGTTTTCTGCCCCTCCAGACTAGTGCTTTCACTTTGGTGCCCAGTTTTCTATAGACCGACACGTCAACTGCAACGTGGCATCCCACCAATTGCCGCCACTGCCACGTGTCATCTCTAGAAAAACCCAAACCACACAAAACCCCACCAGAAGCCCCCAGCAAATCCGATCCGAATTCCCTCCCAACCGCTTTTTCAACTTAAAAAAACGGACAACCACCATTGAAGCAGACTCCAAAAACAGAGAGAGAGAGAAACAGAGTAGGAGGAGCACGCGAGAGAAAAGCTTGCCAAGATGATGAACGTGATCGCCATTACACTCGTTGCGACATCCCTTGTTGTTGCTGGGCTTTTCTCACCAACCCCACATACCAACACCAACAATGGAGGTCCCCAGGTGATTGTCAAAGAAGGGCATAGAGCGGTTGTCGTCGAATACGCTGATACTACCGGTGATGGTAATACTAAGGTCTCCATCTCCCCGTCGGAAACCACCAAGGGAGGTGGCGCCTCCGCCACCGAGGAGGCGAAGGGCAAGGCCAGGGAGGCTCTCTCGACCCATGCGGGCGGTGGTGCGCGGGAGCTGATTTGTGATGCGTTTGGGAAGTGTAAGGAGAAGATTGGTGGCGCGTGGAGTAAGACGAAGGAGAAGGCGGCGGAGACGGAGGAGGAGGTGAAGGAGGCGGTGGATAAGGCTAAGGACTTGGCTGCCAAGGCGACTCATAAAGCGGAGGAGAGCACACAAGGTGTTCGAGAAAATGTCAAAGAGAAGGTCAGAGAAGCGGGGGAGGCGGCCGAGAGGGTAAAGGAGAAGGCGAGAGAAACAGGGGATAAAGCGCGAGAAACGGCGGAGAGTGTGAAGGGGAAAACAGGGGAGGTGGTGAGAGAAACAGCAGAGAAGGTGAAGTCAAAAACAGGGGAAGTGGTGGAGGAAACAACAGGGAAGATGAAAGAAACAGGGAGGAAGGGAAAGAAGGAATTATCCGACATATCGAAACGAGGGAAAGAGGTGGTGGTTGATGCATTCGGGTACGTTTTTGGGTCGGGCTCAATGAGTTCTTTAATGGGTGTTCTTCAGATGTTTGGTTTTGCAATGGCTTATGGAATATCTGTGTGGGTGACATTCATAATGAGCCATGTATTGGCAGGGTTGTTGCCCAGGCAGCAATTTGGGATGGTTCAGAGCAAGATTTACCCTGTTTATTTCAAGGCCATGGTGGGTAGCATTGGGCTCGCTTTGATAGGGCATTTGATGGCACACAAGGGTAAGCTCTTCAAGAACAAGGCCGACATGCTTCAAGCTCATAATCTTCTGGGTTCGCTGCTCTTGGTTTTGGCCAATTTGCAGATTCTGGAGCCTCGAGCCAGTAAGGTGAACTTCATTTCTTGATTCTGTTGTCTCACTAGTGCTTCTGAATGGCACTGCTTAGTTTCTCGTGATTTAGGGTTATACAATGAACTTTAGAGTCAATGTATATTACGACATGAATATGTTAAGAGTCAATTTATATTACGACATGAATATGTCACAAACCTGATTCAACCTAGCAGTTAGCATGTAACACGAACTTCATGATATGATTTGTATGATAGAAAGAGAGATCTCACAACCTATGATGAACACAAACAAGAGCACTCAGTGTGGGTCCCACTTTTACGGGGTGTCTAGAATCTTAGACGTTGATCCAAATCAGAATGACTCTTAATGTTACATGCCCCAAGTTAGTAATGTATGCTTTTCTGCAGGTAATGTTTGAGAGGATGAAACTAGAGAAAGACGAAGGGAGAGGAGGTCACAGTAGTCCGCCTGCTCCAACAAGGGTAATAGACGCAGTTCTCACCGATTCGGCGGGTCGGGTTCATACCACCAGCGCTACCACCAGTCCAACTCCACCACGACCTGAGCAAGACGAGGCCAAGTCTAAGTTGGCTACGCTCGATGACAGGCTCAAGAAGCTCAACTCGTACTCCTCACTCCTCAACATTGGGACCCTTATGGGCCTCACTTGGCATCTAGTGTACCTCAGCCAGCGTCTCGCAGCCAGTCGTTCGAGTTGATGGATCACAAATTCGGAGCGGATGATATGTAGATTTCTGTCTTGATTTTGTGGATGGATTTTCTAGAGTCGCATATGTATAACTTTGTGTTTAGGATAAGGAACATCTAACATGTTTTCAGTGTAGCAGTTGTACAGACAGCCTTTCATTTATGCTTTTCTGTATCAGTAGTTGTACTTATCAACCTCTCTATAGGTAGGAATACCGGTAGAGGTAAGGTTGCCTACAGCTGGATCTCTCCAGACCCCGCGAAAGCGGGACCCACTTTGGGAGTTTGTTGTTGTTGTTGTTGTTGTATCAGTAGTTGTACTTATACCTTGCTGTACTTGCAAAATCTTCTGCAATGGTAGAAATTTGATATGCATGTCTAATGCATACTCACCTCAATTTCGAGAGCTCTCCCCTGTTCCAAGTATGGTAACTTTGGTACGCAATATGCTGCTCAAGAGTAACTTTTGGTTTAGGGCCAGCTGAATATGCAAGATCTTATGGCACATTACCAGTAGTCATTACAAGAACAGACTCCTTCCTTGAAGTGATGAAAATGAAGCGAATCTCGTAGAACAATGATCCTTTTCTCCATTTCAGAGAAGAGTTACAATGTTTCATGGCAATCTGGGCGTACTCTTTAAGTTCCTCATCACTCTCACAGTCTCACTGGAGCTGAAACTGGTAGATTCAGAAACCCAAAGGTCACAGCCAACTTCTCACTGGTAGTTCACAGCCAGATCTCTTTCATCTGAATTAGCATGACCATCAGCCAATTTCCCAATCTTCTTCAACAGAAGTTTCAAGTGTGAGTAGATTAACTTACTCTGTGGGTGTGAGACATCACCAGCCACAAATGTATGCATTATGTTCCCCACTTCGATCCAACAAAGGCCGGGTTCCTTTGTGACATGTCGTTCATGCATCAAATTGCGGATTTGTGCAGTTGGCTCTTGTATTTCGGCTTCTGTATAAATGTTGTATAGAAGGATGTAAGATGCAGCTGAAAGTGGGTCGAGCTCAATCACTTTGGCAGCAACATGTTCAGCCATGATGGTGTCTTTAAGTGTCCTACATGAACTCAGTAGTGCTCGCCACAGAATAGGATTGGCCTCAAAGCCGGAGGCCATAATCAGCTCTTTGGCATCGGCCAGTCTCCTAGCGCGGCCTAGGAGGTCAACGACTGATGCAAAGTGGTACTCACTACTCATTTGGTGCTATGCCGTAATCAGCTCTCATGCTTTCAAAGTATCTGCGGTTGCCAATTATACAAAAGGTTTAGTAATTTGACCCCAAATACATAAGCATCTTATTTACGCGAGGGAGCTTGGTTCTGATCATCTACGAAAAAGTCCATATGTACGTGTTCGTGGGGCAAGATAAAAGTTTTTTTTTCCCCTCAGAAAGTAGGGTAAAAAGGGATCAGATAAAATTTCAACCAGAAGAGCACTATTATTAACAAAAGCACAATGGCAAGCAATAGAAACAAGGGAAGTGCATACACAGTAGAACAGTAACGTGATGATCGCGTTGAAACAAAAATAGGACAAACTGATAGATGCGAGGTAGAAAGCTTGGTCGCTGACCTTAATCCTTCATCTACAAGACCTCTACGACCGCACGCAGTAAGAGCTCCAAGAAATGTAATGTGATTTGGCGCAATTCTGTAGTACCTCATCTTTTCAAACAGATTCAGGGCCTCCCTGGCACACCCATGCTGGGCGTAACTTCGGATCATTGTGGACCATGAAATGATATCTGGATGTTCTATTTCCTCAAAAATAAAAACGGCAGAATCCACAGCCCCAGACTCTGCGTTCGTAGCAATCTGTGCATTTTGAACCACAGTGAAGTTACCAAGTGCTGTTTTTAATGTGTAACCATGCATCTGCTCTCCAGATCTCAAAGAACCCATACATGCGCAGGCACTCAACATACTAGATATCATGAATTCATCAGGTCTTTTCCCACATGCCATCACCTCAAGGAACAAGGATGATGCTCTCTCGTATCAGCTGTTCTGAACGAGACCTGAAACCAACGATGTCCAAGAAGCAATGTCTAAATTGGAAATCAATTCTAAACATTTCAATGCGTCGTCAACTGAGCCTAACGGACAGTAAAGCTCCACAAGACCACTCCCAATGAACTCATCAGATTGTAGATCATTTTCACAGATCTGAGCATGAATTTGTTTTCCAAAAGCAAAAGCTTCAGCAGCGTTACAGGCCTTCAGTACGCTCGAGAAGGTAAACATTGACGGTTTCATCCCTTGTGTTTGCATTTCAGAGAAAAGAGCTAATGCTTCATTCACGTACTTCCCACTTGAAGACACTGCTCTGACAAATCCTGCTATATCATGGCGTTATACATAACGACATTTCTCTCAGGCGTAACTTTGAAAATATAAAGAGCATCACTCACATCCGCGTGCTTGGCATGCAAATCTAGCAATGAAGTCCTAACAACTAAGTCAATATCCAGGCCAAGTTTTACAACAAATCCATGAATTGACCTACCATATTCCGCAAAGTTTATAAAATCAGAGCAGCAAGCTTTTAGAACACTTCCTGTGACATAGCTACTCAAGCTACGTCCACATTGAATCATTTTCACAAACTGCCTCAAGACCTCCTCATCCAAACCATCTCGAACATAGCTTGCAATCATGGAATTCCAAGAGACATCATCCAACTCAACTGCATGCTCAAACACAAACCGAGCTTTATCAACTGGTCCACACTTCGCGTACATGTCAACTAAAGAATTAGTCAAGAACGCCTTACTAGCTAACCCATCAACAATGACCAGCCCATGAATCACCCTACCCCACTCAACCTCCTCAGCTCGAGCACAAACAGCCAATGCACTAGAATATGTGAATTTATCAGGTTTCACTCCCGACATTCTGGCTTCTCTGACCACTTCCATGGCTTTGTCATACATACCCTCCTGAGAATACCCAGAAACCAGCAAATTCCAGGATGTCACATCTCTTTTGGGCATTTTATCAAACAGGTTCTGTGCACTGTCTAACTCCTCACTTTTGCAATACATACTGAGCAAATTGTTCCACGGAAACAAACAGGGTTTGAACGCTGTCTTGATCAGGTGGGCATGGACGATTGAATGATCTTCGTGTAGGTCGCATTGTCTAGGGATAGGATTGTTGGCCATGGTGATGGGTTCACAACTTGAGAGTGCAGCTTGATGATCGCACTATCGGAAAACTCATGGAACTCAGATACAAACTTTGCTGTTGTTCTGAGGATTTTGAGCGTATTGGTCTTGTTTCTTAGCAGCATGCTCTGTTTACACGCTGTGGTGCAAGACTCTTTGCTGAAAAAAAATTTGTGATAGAGGTACTGCGCTGCCCGCGGTACAATTTTAATCTTAAGATTGCTGTCCGAGGTACGACTGTATAAATTTAGGCACCCCATAAAGGCGAAATCTATAGTGGGAGGATTTGTTGTTCTTATTATAGTATAACTATGTTGCTCGGATTCAGCCGTACCTATGTTAAAGTGTTAGAAATTGATACAAATGTTATGCTAGATTAATAATTTTTCCAAAAATTTTGTTATTTTTTTTAGTTGAATCTGCAGAAATCGACCTAGATTGCTCTCAGGGGTAAGGTTATATAAATTTGGATCTATTGACACTCCATGAAGGCGGAACCTATAGTGGGAGGATTTGTTCTTGTTGTTCTTATTCAATATACTTATGTTAGCCGAGCTGAGTCATACCTATATTAAAGTGCTGGAAATTGATATAGATGTTATACTAGAATAATAATTTTTTCAAAATCTTGTACAGTCTTGTGTGAAAATCAGAAGTGCTCTATGCATTTCTAAGTTTCAAATATCCTTGGTGTGTACTATGAATTTAATGTTGAGTGACTCATTTTACCAATTCAAAATTCATCTTTATCAGCTCATATGTACTCCTAAGCCAAAGAAAGAAGAAGGGTAAAGCATATCATACAAATCAACAATTGAAAAGCTGAGAAATTATTACTGTTTCCAGTGAAGTAAATAACGAGGGCACCAATGTTTTTGTATCTAAATCCCAGATGAATGAGTGGCATTTCCATATGTGCAGAGCAAGGATCAATACCCAAAACCCAGAAACACAACCAAATAATCTAAGAACCCCACTAACTAAAACTACTACTAACTACTGAAGTCTCTGTTTACAAAAATATTACGACAGTACAACCCTGCTGAGCAAATTATACAACAATGCCCGCCTGTGCAAAATTCAGAGGGCTTCGCCATGCAATTTTACACTGATTATCACACTCTGTTTGGGCAGCACAACCTCTGCACATTGTAGAACCTTTCACAAAGGAAAATTCCCGGGCCATATTGTGAATATAGCACCAATGGATAAACCATCACCAACCTTAGGTAGTATCGAGAATGATTTATAACACCCCTCCCCCCACCAACAAAAAAAAAAGAAAATGGAAAAAGGCATCGTAATCTGCCTCAAGGGTCAGCTTTTTGTCGTGCATTTGCATCTCTTCTGCTGCTCAGTGAGTTCCTGCAAAAGAACAGGGAGGTTCCTGGTCAAATGAAATCTCGAAGGAAATTAATTACTTTACATTTGTTCAGCAGAAGAGGGATTTCTATTCTGAGAATTGCAAAATAAGCAGAATCCCCCCCCCCGGCCCCCACCCAACCCGGTCCTCAAAGAAACGGAATAGTTTCTGAATACAAGGTGTTTAATCCGCCAAAGTGGCTGAAATAGGTATTATGTGGTTCGGTAATGGCTTTGCACAACACCAGAAAGGCATATCTTGAATATACCTGAATCTGCTTCTGTAGATTCTTTACATATTCCACCGCCTCGTCTAACATGTCAGCGGTATTTGTTTGCTGCCAAGAAGATCATCATCAGCTCATCTCGAATGTAAATTTCAAAAACGAGGTTCACAAAGATAAAAATAATAGCTGCTAGCCCAAAATCAGCAGATGCGAGGAGAATTCAGCCAGAGGGACAACATAAATACAGCGAGGAAACTAGGCTTGATAAGAAGGCAACCAGACCCAAACAGAAGCGAAATAAGCCAACCGTACCCTGACTTTACCCAACCCAATTGCCCAAATCGAACCAACGAGACAATTTCCTGACCAAACTTGCAGTTTGGCATTCAACATGGACAGACACATTAACCTGACCAGAACCAGGCGCAAACCGAATATTCTATCAATGTGAACATGACAGCCTCACTAAGTGAGGTGAAAGGCAACTTCACACTTCACAGGCTGTTGTACTGCCATTAGACTACGTATGTACCCAACCAGACAATAAAACAACTAATTACTCTCATTCTAGCACTCACTAAATAAATCGAAAAAAGTCACGTTTGCTACTATGGTGGAGCCATGGAGTTGAAACATCTGAACGTTCACTAGTCTTCAATTTGACTTGCTTTGAGGATCTGTCCAATTGCTTTGTATCTTCAATTATGCACTTCAAGATTTCAATTTCAAGCTGTAATATGTAAAGGGCGCTATCTGCAGTAGTCCAACTCTCAATCAATTAGACATTACAACCATGAAATTTGACCATTGCTCAAGTACTAGGCTATTTTCTATCTGAATTGTAATTGACTTTTGCAAGAAAATGCTTCCATATGCTCTTCATCATTGAGGGAGTGCAGTAATGCAGTTCCCAGGGGACTTCAAGGATTATCACTAGTCATTTGAGCATAATAAGTTAGTGTAAGGTACAAACATGCCAACTAAAAGACCCAAAAGAATAAGTTACCAGCTTGGCCGAAGTTAATAAGAATGAAACATTACTATCACTCAATCGACAACCCGAGCCCTCTCCAGACGAATACCAATACAAGAAGGAACTCCAATAATCAAACTTAAATATTTGTTCCTGCTCCTCGCTAAGAGCACTCGCAGCCGAGCGTAAAATACGGGAACGCGGGCCCCCACATGCCCACTTGTCAGCACATGAGAGGGGAGAGGGAGGTGTGCCACGCGGGGGAAAACGCCTGCCTGTGGCTCCCCGTGGGCCACCTTTTGCCTTTTTTTATTTTTTTTGTTTTTTCTTTTTTTTTGAGGTAAGTATATAATTTTTAAATAATTTAAAAAATAGGTTGTGTATTATAAGGTGGGTCCATGATAAATATTTTTATTGGATTATTAAAATTGAGTTCCATAGGTTGGAGAAGTGATGAAATGCAAGTTCCAAAATTGTGGAACTTTTGCTGACATGGAAGGCCAGAGTTCCAAAATGGCTGGGAATGCTCTAATAGCATTCATGGCGTCTTTTCAAGGATCAACCCCCCCCCCCCAAAAAAAGCCACACAGATGTGAACACACTGATAAATGTAACCCTTCCTATTCCCCAGCGAATTGTTACGAGCTCATAGAAAGTTTTCACTGTGTCCCTGCTATAATCTACACCACCAGGCTCAAGCGAAATATAAACCCGAGAGTGCAACCTAGGGTGGAAGTTGGAGAGAGTTAACTGTATACAACCTCCCAAAAAAGAACTGGGTTTTGCATCCTAAATATGGAAGTTATCGGCTGCACTACTTCACCAAAAAAAGAATCAATGGAAGCTTAGCGAGACATACTGCTTTAGTCCCTCACTTCACTCCCACCCCCACTACACCACATCATCAAGAACCGTGAGGGTTTAACTCTAGTACCCGGTACATGGACACAGTGTTTACTTCATGCAGTCATTGCCAGATATCCCTTCTTTCAAGCATGGATTCCAAATGCGGCTGATCTGTGATGAAACTACCACACCAGAAAGGCTTTTGAGTAGGCCACATTGTGTTTTCGCCACAATATGCAATGCGATTTCCGCATTAGAGTAATTTTTTCATATCGCGACCGAAACTGCATTTTGAATCCTTGCAATCTCAAGTTTAAAGCCAAAAGCAAGATCTCCAACTCAGGCTAGGCACAAGTCACAACTAGCACATCAATGTGCCATAGCAGCACAGGGCCTTTTCTGTTTCCAGGTTTTTTGGGGGAGGGGGGGAGGGAGGAATATTATATGTAACTCAGGATTTTTATATCACTTCCAAGTACTCGTTTTGGAAACTCAACATTCTTAAATGGATGAGGACAACTGACACCACTTTTGGAATTTTTGGCCAAACCATGCATCATTTTCGTTTATGAGCACATTTGAACTCAAACATCTACCTGTGTCGGACTTGTAGCCAACTCCAAGAGACACAAAGGAAATTTTAAATTCTAAATGGGGCCAACTCTAACCACGTGACTATGGGTCAGCTTTGCCATAGAAAACAAAGAACAACAAATCATAGGAAACACTTTGTGCATAACCATTCCGATCCCCTCTCAGAGAGGTCGTGGCCTAGGAGCTCTCTGCGTATGGCAGAGATCGGCCCAACCAACCAATAGCTTCTAGCTGGTTCCGTGGATAAGATGGTTGACTGTCCCCCCCCCCCAAAAAAAAACACTCCATGCATCGCTAATGGAACACCCCCCCCCCCCCAAAAAAAAAAGAAAAGGGAAAAAATGCCTCACAAGATTGAAAGCAAAGAGAACTTCTGAAGGCTCTCAAGGCAAATTACTAATTACTGGTACATGAACGGGCTAGGTCTAAAGATAAAACATAAATGTGACATCATATTTCAATTTTCAACACCTTTGACAGCCTTACAATTGTATACATTGGTCTTGGTGAAATGTGGGAAGACAAGGTGAACACCTGCTACAATTTCCAATCTACAAATGGAGATAGCAACCAATTATATATAAATACTCATACACTACCCAGGGATATAAAGATGCTGCAAGCTAGGTTTTCTACCTTATTTGGGTAGCCTGATGCTGAAATCATTTCTGCTCATAAATCATAATCACAAGTTGTTAGATGCTCTACCTTGGCTAAACTAGAATTCACTTTGAATATCTATGACTCAATCTGTATCTATCGTTGGCTAGCCCCACATGATAGCAGGAAACAACGAGTACTAGTAGTTCTAACCATCCATAAACAAATGACTAAGAGCATGCTTACTCAGTCCTATTATAGAACATAATAAGAAATTCTGCAGCTCAGCAAATAAAAGAGAACACATCAACTAGTAGCAAGTAGCTTACCTTTTCCATGTTCGGCACTAGCTCTTGAAGCTTCCTTATCCTATCACTAATTCTCGTCCTTCGAACCTGAACAATCACAAACAAACCCCATAATCAGCCCCACTCGAGCTCGAAACATATTCACAAACTACCCTGAAGAAGAAGACAATGTCATCTCACTCTCTCAGCAATACTACGAGGATGAGTAGCACAACCCCGCTTCGCCCGAACCCTACAAGGCACTGTATCCTCCAAGAGCTTCTCCATTTCCATGTCCAACAACCCGCTAGCTGTTGCTGACAATTGTCCACCTTGCTCCCCTCTCTAAAAATCCAAGTCAAATATAGATGAATGAACGACAAAAATTAAGCTCAATCTATTAAAAATTCCCACTTGAATAAATTCAAAATACTTTATCCCCAAGTTGGCAATTTGGCCGCGACCCAGTACACAAACACACACCTCAAGAAAACCCAGAAAAAGAAAACTCCTTATAACTTGAATATATTCATCCATACAGAGAGGAAAGAGAACCAGAACTTACTCGATGAGGGCTGAAGCTAGGAGAAGCCTGATCGGAATCAGCATCTCTTAACCGCTTTCCCGCCGGCGAAACATCGAAGGAAGATCCAGTGAAGTCGTAGCTCGCCGAAATATTCCCGAAGCTCGAAAAGTACCCATCCACGGCGCCGGAGAGAAACTCCGCCGGTGAGCTGCTCATACGGTGAAACGCCACGTTTGACTGACCCTCACCACCTCCGGCGAAGAAACCCGGATCGGCTGCGGGCGGGTCCACGTAGGGAGACGAACTCCGGCCCGACGGACCAGGGTCCGGGGCCGGAGAGGTGGTGCCGGCGGTGAGGAGCTGAGTAAGTCCGCCGGGCTGGTGGGGCCCGGAAAGCTTGAGCGAGTCGTCGTCCTCAAGGAGGGCATCTAACCAGGAGGTCGGAGCTGACCGGAATCGGGCGAGTCCACCACCTCCGACACGGCTGAACTCGTTAGCTCCGCCACCACTAGCACCACCACCACCAATACTACCACCAGCTCCAACTGGTTCTTGCATCTTTCTCTCTCTTCCCGGTGACTTTCTCTCTCTAGCTGAAGCACACTTTCTCTCTCCTCCAACGAGTTGCTTTTCGGCTCAGTGAGAAGCCCACTTGACCCTTTTCTTTTATTTATTTATTTATTTATTTATTTATAAATTTAGAGGTTGTTAGCTTTTATGTAAGCAAAATGAAGAGGATAATCACGTGACGTCACGGGAGCGAAGGTGAAAAGACTGACGTGTCAGAGGCGCGTGAAATATTACCGTCGGGATGTGTCGTTTCCATGTGAATAGGAATTGATAACTAGAGTTGAAAAATATGTTAGATTAGATAGATT
Source organism: Selenicereus undatus (assembly GCA_017589665.1). NCBI lineage: Eukaryota > Viridiplantae > Streptophyta > Magnoliopsida > Caryophyllales > Cactaceae > Selenicereus > Selenicereus undatus. The sequence goes on along the minus strand of JACYFF010031954.1, from coordinate 1,910,323 downwards.
TATTTAATAAATATATCAAATATGTGTCAGTTTTTAGTTGATATATCATATAATTGATTGTATATATATAATTGTATATTTGAATTTTGATTCATTAAAAATATTATATACTTATTAAAATATATTGTTATACATTTAATTTTACTCACTAATATTTTAGTGAGTTGAAATACAATTTTAGTAAGTTAATACAAGTTTTCAGTGAGCAGACAGACTCAAACTAATGCATTTTATGCATTCAACTTTCACTTGGTAAAAATACTATGTAACTTATTAAAGTGTGATACTGTACTTAAAAAAATATTATTGTGCATCTAAAACTCACTAAACTATATTCTAATTGTCTATATTTTTTTAGTAAGTTATGATATTTATTTAGTGAGTTGTTATATCTTACAATTGATTGTAAAAAAATAATTGTACAATCGAATATTAGCTCACAACAAATGATGTATACCTCACTAGAATATTTTAGTGAATTGAGATATCATTTTAGTGAGTTAATACATACTTTTAGTGAGCGGATATATCAAAATCAATGCATCTTATGTACCTCAGGTTTCACTTAGTAAAAATATTATATAACTTATTAAAATGTGCTATTGTACTTAAAAAAATATTATTGTGCATCTGAAACTCAATAAACTATATTCTAGTTGTCTATTTTTTTTAGTAAGTTATGACATATATTTAATGAGTTGGATTATATTTAATGAGTTGACTACATTTGTATTATACTCATAAAATATAATACAAATATCCTTATGTTATAGTAAAAAATGATTGGGCTATAACATAACCCAATAATTTGACAATATTATTTGTTGACTATTTCTCCTATTCTTTTTAGTGAGTTATGCTATTTATTTAGTGAGTTATGATAGATATTTAGTGAGCTATAAAATGTATTCTGTGACCAATATGATTTAGCGTGGAATACTAATTATTCATAATAAAAAATGAATGAACAAATAATATAGTACACAATTTTAGTTGGCACATACACTTTTTTGTTCATATTGTAAGGTATGATATATTCTCGCCTTTTAGTGAGGTATGACTCATATTTAGTGAGATATGACATATTTTTAATGAGTTGAACTATATTTGTATTATACTCACTAAATATGTATAATACGAATGCGTTAATGTCATAATAAAAGATAATTAAATATTTCTTACTAACATTGTATTGCTCATTAAATATATTATATACCTCACTAGCATATGCAGTATTGCTCACTAATGTTGTATCTGTACATATAAAAATTTGTAGTGATTTTTTTTTCTTATTTTTGTTTATTCTTATAATAATTCTATAGGCTTCTATTCAGTAAAAATATGGAAAATAAGTATATAAATTTGTAATTAATATTTATTTTAAAAATTAAAATTTTTATACAAAAATAGTGAATGTAGATCTATAATGTAAATATAAGTATATGTCTTAATATTTCAATGGAAGAATTTTAAAAAATTTGTCTGTATATTTTTTTAAGATATAAATTCTTTTAATGTGTAAAAATTAAGGGATAATGAAATACGAAATAGAAAATAAGATAAAAAGGAGAAAATAGTTTGTTTAACAAATATAAATTCTTTTAATGTGTAAAAAATAGAGGATAAAAAGGACGTATATATTGCATCAAACTTCTGAGTAAATAATGTGTAAAAAAATGTGGACAAAATGAACCGAAAAAAAATCATGCGAACAAAAACAAAGGGGAAATATGACCATAATTGTAGGCTCAAGTGGACAAATGAGATGTCCACTCGGTTGCACACAATAATTTGCGGTCGGCTTTGAAAATAAGTTAGATTTGCTCAAAATTAAAAATTAATAAATTTTCACACTAAACAGTCAAATCATGTCGACTTTATGTTGATATCAATTTAGATTAAGTCGAATCCATATTTCTCTCAATAATTTCAGATTGAGGGCCTGTTCTTTCCGTGGGTCAATTTCAAAATACCAACCTTAACCAATTTCAAATCACTTCAACCTACTTCAACTCATTTCAACTATTTTAACTAAGTTTAATTTATCATATAAAGAAAATTCAACCCACTTCAACTTACTTGAACCTATATCAATTTATTTCAGTCCATTTTACTATTTTATCAATCTCAATTTATCAATAAAAAGAACATATCTTGAGTTGTATCGTATTATGGCACTGTATCAAACTTTTCTAGCTTTATTTATAATGAAAATGAAGAGGATAAAACCATAGTTCTCGAACCCAATCCCACGCGCGTCTATCCACGCGCTCTTTTGCCATCTTGGTGATCCAATGGTGTGGAAGCTGTGTGACGCGGGAATTTCCTCATCCTCTGATCCCGTCTTATGCCCCCACCAATTCTGTCAAGTTTTAGTTTAGTTTGTTAGGCGCTGTTTATTATTTTTGTTTAGATTTTATCCTGGTGTTATTAGGGCTGTCACATTCTGATCACACTAAAACTTCACGTTTTGCCGTCTTAATGGTTAAAATTAGTGATTAACAGTTAAGAGTGATTGAGCAGTGAGGAGCAATTTGACCTCAAAGTTATATATATATAAGTAATGCTCTTTATGTGTAGGAATGCCGGTAGAGGTAAAGTTACATATATTTGAATTTTTTCAAATCTAGCGAAAGCGAAACATACACTGGCAGGTGTTGTTGTATATATAAAAGTAACAGTTAGAGGTGGTGGGATACAGTTAAGGGCAGATTGAACCTACGGTTAGCGGTTACGAGCAATTAGTGATTATAAAATGTTAAAACAAGCAAGCCTTAAATGTTTGGAATGTAATATTGAATTAAAATTTGATCCGATAGTATTTTTTGATATGATCTCAGAATACATAGATATTCTAAGTTTCAAATTTCAATTATTTTTGTTTTAATTATGAGAAAAATTTAAATTCAGAGCAAAAAATCAATTGAATATATTGCAATAGATCAAAGCTTGGATTAGACTAGAACTAATAGAATGAAAGATTATTTGGTCGTCTTCTACAATGAGCTTCTCAACATTTTTGTAGAAGTGTGGGTGCAATATACATAAGCTCGTGAGTTGCAATTTACAAGTGATGACGTGAATAAATAGATGGCGTGTTAAATAGTTGTCTCAATATAAAATGTAAATTATGACACATGATTAAAACTGTGAAGAAAAGTAAAGTAATTTACAAGATGAATTTTGTGTAGATTTATACTGTGGTGTGCAAAGGAGCCGTAATTTCAAGAAGAGTTCAGTGGAGTGATGCCTACATGAGTCATAGTGTACTATTAACAGAAGAAGTCACTGTTTTTGCTAATTGAGGCAAAATTCTACATGGGTTGAATGAGCATGCAAGGAAGATCCCCACCCCTTACTAATGCACACGTCTTTTATCGGTCAACACAAAATATCTGTCAGAGAACTTATATAAGACCATCTCTTCTAAGCGATATCACCAAATGGGTATTTTTATAATGATTTTTAATAGCGTGATTGATAATGTGTTTAGGATGTGTGATAAATTTATTAGTCACAGTAAATTGAATTATTAGTCATCCCAAGACTTTTCGAAAATCACTTATAAAGAACATCTTATAATATCTTTAGGTGAGACAGTCTCATCTAAGATGTGTGATAAATTTATGATGTAACCTAAACCTAAATTCAGCACTGTATAGAACAAAGCAGCAAATCTAGCAGGAAGGGTCATCCTCAACTGTCGCTGTTCTTTCGTTATAGCCAGCTTTCATTACCCAAGGATTTTCCAGTTTTTTTGGGTAAGAATAGGCCATTTGATTTGGAAGTCAAACCGTCTTTTGAATGATTATCCTGCTTATCTCTTCAGATCAAGGCTTTTGTTTTCCCCATTGTTTTTATTGTGTTCAGAAGAGCCACCAAAGGCAATACAATACATTTTTAATACAATAAGAAAGGGAAAATTGAACATAAAACTTAACGCAGCTAGAACTTCAATTTTAACCACTAAACAAAGGCCTCATTCAAGTCGCTTCCTTGAAGCAAACTAGTCTTCGAACTTGTAACTGTTCACACTAATGTAACTTCAAGATTGCATATTATATTCTACAGTGCTATGATAGATAATACAAACTGAACAGAGAACACAGTCCCGACTGTAATGCCAGCAACTTTTCAAAATCGATCATACAAATTGAACAGAGACCTTTCGTAGTTGATTGTGCCCCAAATGGCTCTAGAATCTGTAAATATGTAGTAAAAACTAAAAAGCATTCATATCCCAAAGGGGAGAACCACAAAGATGGCAAAGTAAACCAAGTCACCAAAAATCCAAACTCCTCATGTTCAATACAAATACAGAGAGCTAGAATTACAGTGAAAACTTTTGCGTATCTAGGGAACCCCCAAAATTGCACATTCCCACAAAGAACTGTCAACATCTACTAACTATTATCTCTCCCCACGTTTTTCTGCTTCTAACCCTATTCGATTCCCTGTAGGATCCCACCATTCATGATCTCAGGGACCCCTCTCCAATTTGTCATCATAATCAATCAGAGCAGCAAAAATACAGAGTCTTGCACTAAGACGGCTGGACCACTAATCACACTTGATGTTCCGGTATATCCTTCTGACAAAAAGATTCGAACCCAGAAAGCCGATTGCTCCTGATATTAAGAGAATTAAGTAGAAAGAGTTAGTGGCAGACGAACTATAATATGGTCAAGTGTTGTTTTTTCGCTCGTGTGTGCGCGCGCGTGCCTGTATGTGCACATATAGGCACAAAGGCCAATGTATACAACATTTGTACATAAGCCCTTCATAGTAACTACAGAGATTTATCTAGTGCGTGGTCAACACTATTGCCGATCATGGTTACTAACAAGTAGGATAGTAACGCCAGGGAAAGAAAAGATAAAATGCTGCACGTATCCAAATTAGCCCAACTCAATATTCTCTGTCATAATAGGCAAGATTCTGCTGAGTTGGCAGTAATGGAATGGTATCCTTGCGCAAAATGGGCATTCATGAATAGACATAAAGGGGAAAAAAAGGGGAATTGAATTGCAAGCACATTTAGAAAAGCTTACCGCACAGCATGCCCAAGCCAAGACAGAACATCATCGTGTACCCAAAGTAAAAGCTCGTCTGGAAGAAACCTGACATCTTGGTCTTCACATGATAGTAATAAATAGAGTACAAGTAGACATAGATGGCGGTCGAAGCAGCAGAGAAGAAGGAAGTCCATTGCCAGTGATAGTTCTCGGCATTCAACAAGAAATATGTCCCCACAATTGTCACACAGACGGTAACGATGATCAGAATGATAAATACAAGGAGCATGAAGCCGTAAACGTAGTACACCTGAAAAAGAAAACCAGATGGATGAGCAAAGGCAGGAAACATAGCAAACTCTGAAGGCAAAACAATCAACAATTCAAAATCACATAAATCTAAGAAAAATCGCTGTAACTTGCAAAGATGCATAAAACAGCAAGGCACTATCGAATAAAAGCTCAAATGAAAAACATCATTGTAAAATTGGATCTGTAAAAAGCACGCATCTCAGCAGCACCACACAACCCCTTCACAAATGCTAAAACCGACATGACGTAGAAGCCCTACAATACATGTGTGCGGGGGTGGGTGGGTGGGTGTGTGTGCAACCCAACACAATTTACATAAATTTTAACAAAGCAGAGACTCTGCCTGCAAGGTAAGGCTGCCGACAAATCCAGACCTTGCTCAGATGGAATCCGGTCTGGATGGTGGTGGTGGTGTTTCACAAAGCTGATTATTAGATCTCAGGGCACCCCAAACATGTGTGCAAAACACATAATTCGAGATAGCAAAAACAAAGGCGCAACAGGTACACAGACCAGAAGAGGAAAGCAGAAATTTACCTTGTAATTCCAAAAGGATGTGAAGACAAAATACATCTCAATGAAAATGCTTCCAAAGGGAAGCAATCCTCCCATAAGAGATATCACTGATGGTGTTAGGTACCATTTCTTTTCTGGGATGGGTCGAGGAATAGTCTTCACACGGCATGGATTGTTGGGTGCACCATTCCAGTTTCTTCCAACCACTGTCCCAAGGAGCGCAAGAGGGAAGGAGATAAAAGCCCAAATGACAAAAACAACTACCATAGTCCCAAAGGGAATAGCAGCTAGAGATCCATAAAATATAGCAATGGTGTTCAGGATGAAGCCAATCCCAAAGCACATGAACGGGAAAAGGGAAGCTGTTAGAATCATCGACTTTATCCAGTTTTTACCTGAAGCATGAAAAGATAGGAATCATTACAAACATGTAGGACATCTACAAATAAGTAACAGAAGTAGCTAGCAGGTCAATATTTCTCACAGCCAAAGCAAAAAAGCGTACAAACAACCCCCCCCCCCCCAAAAACAAAAAAAAAAGGTTATAGAAACTGAGACTGCCAACGAGGCTTGCTAATACATACCACCATTACGACCATACATGCCACCACTGACATAACCTGATATGAATGATGTCAGAGCATAGCATACAATGAAAGCTGTGACAATAGCTCCCCTCCTGAACCAGAAGAAATAAGAATGAACACATCAGAAGTCTGCCTGTAAATACTTGGCAGAGCCAGACCAAAAATATCACCCTCCAAAATCCAAATAGTAACCGATATCAAAGTCTGAATGGTGTATAGAAAAGGTCAAAAAAGATCAGAATCAGTTTTACACAAGATTAATTGTTCTGTCAACATACCCTATATAGAGTGTTCCGACAATAGCCACAATGATGACAAGCAGAACAAGGGCGACCAGCTGCGCTCCAGTACCAATCAGAGCCGAAAGCAGAGCCAAATTGCGGGGAGGCCTGAAAACATCTCCGTGAACCAGTTTCCAACCAGACTCTTCACTAACATCTCTTTCCTAAATACCAATATTTGATTTTATCAGATGACATTGAACACTTTATAAGATCATCAACAACAGACAAAGTCCTTACCAAGCTCTCCAGATCATCATCTTCCCTAGCATACTTGGCATAGTCATTTCTAAGGGTCCTCATCAATATCATGGACACCAAACCCGTCAAGAAGATGACCATCATGAATGAATTGAAAATGGAAAACCAATGGATCTGCAAAAAGGTACAGTTGCTCTTAGAAGATAACCTGTAAGGGAGCCCTTGACGGTGATCAGCTTGTTTCTAAAAGCAATATACCCCTTAAAAAATATTAGTTTAAAAAAATTGGCTTTATGGCTCACGAAGGCAAAGCTGAGAGGACAGTGTTTAGTTAATCACTCAATCTAAGCACAATATAGCCCAAATAACCTATAGGTGAAGTTTAATTGGATCTTGTAACCACCCCGTAGGACCAGTATTCAACAACAGCCCAACCAAAAGCAGGATCATGCTCAGTGGTAGTTGCTCTGGATATTCTTGTTGTTGTTATGATGATTCAAGAGCCAAATTTCAATTTTTTAAAACCAATATGTCCAAATTGCTCAAACAAACAACAGAAATGATCTATGAACCTGATGCTCAAAGAATGGATAATCCAAATAAACATCAAAACGCCTTGCAAAGGGAACATTTGTTGGTATCCATTTCACGGTATATGTCATATCATACACCCTTCCCTCTTCAACTGGCTTAACAGTGTCCTGGGTGACATTGACGTGGATGATCTGCAGAGATGGGAGTTGTACAAAATGATTAATAATCAAAAAAACGAAGCACGACATTTAAAGCCAAATGAGAAATCTCTTAACCAAAAGGGAAAATTAGATAGCGTCCTTGATGAGTAAGTCCACTTACCTGATTTCCATTGTATTTAATAATGAAGTTCTTATTAGTGTACAACAAGTGCTTAGCATGCTCACTATTTTTATCAAAACGAAGCTCTCCCACGAAGCCTGCATAAAGAATGGAGAGAGAAATCAAAACTAAGACAAAAGGAGCAGGCAAGTATCAATTCACAAATAATCCTAAGAAAATAGATATTAATAAATAGATCTATACCCCATAAAGGCAGATCATCTGAAATGTGTTGAAGAACCAGAGAGCACCGCCCAAAAAAAAAAAAAAGAATGTCAGCATAGAGTAGTCAACTATACATCAATCTAGCTTGTAGAGAGGATCAAACCATACAAAAAAGAAGCTAGCAGTAATAACTCTGAAGGAAGCAGAAGAAATATCATACCAATGAAGAACTCAAACCAGTACGAATTTTCAATTGCGTCCTTGAATTGTCTAGCTTTAGAAGCATCAAGTTCAAGCTCACATATGGAAGTCCTATCAACATTCTCTGCCAAAATGAAATAAAACGATGTCATAACTTCGATACTCTTAGGTAAGGTAGCCAATCAAGGGCAAGAGGGCACAGGGTAAACATATAGCATATACTCAAGGGAAACTCATAAAAAGTGCATACTTCTGAACTTAATGTCAAGCTGGCTGTCAATAAGTTCATTGCCACCAAGAACCTCTCCTAGGCCACCCCACCGGTGGGCCACATTGCCCTGAGGTTGGCAGAATGGAAGACTGAAGTAGTTGTAGGTTTCTTGAGGATTGTTGTATGGGCCAACCTTGTTCACCCAAAGAGTTACTTGCTCATCTGGTTCATACTACAACAATCAAAAGGTCGAAAACAAAGACATCAGTTCTCAAGCCACACATGAAGATCAAAGGGAAATGGCAGGACACATAATTGCATGCAAGCGCACAGGAGAACACATCCATACATAAAAACACGAGCATGGAATTGCTATACTCAACTGGAGTAAAAAACTAAAAATACAAGTGGGCACACACAAAACAAGCAAGACATAAAGAAAAGCAGAACTGACCCTAGCAAACAAGAGAACTGCATGGTATAGGAAATTTCGAACTCAATGCTCAATTTAAAAAGGAGGAAGGGGGAGGGAGAGCCACAGACTATTAAGTTCGATACTTATAAGGTTCAGAGCATGTATAGATACCAGGAATTCTTGAGGGTATTGGTGTGTCCATCAGCTTTAGAGCTAACCAAAACTCTTAACCATATTAAACTCAAAAAAAAAACCCTATAGATCAGATGGAACTTCCGGAAGTTACAACTATCTTGACAAGTTTATCCTACATAATAACTTTTGTGGATACCTGTCTACTAAAGCTTGAAATAATAACAAGAAATCAATAAACTCAAATGTTAATAAAATTTGATAAATGGCTCCGTTCATCAGCTCAGACAGGATAAGCTACACCGAAAAAGGTTACTCAGGTTATCAGGGAAGCAATCATGGAAAAAAGCTTGTTTCCAAGCTCACACTACTGCCACCAGAAACATATCTCAACGTCCCTTTTCATTGAAGATCACAACATGCATAAATAAATCCTCAAGAGACAAAGAAAACCAAAGACATTCTACCCCTGGATTGGAATGCAAATGTACTAAAACCATGTCCCATGGTTTAGCATGATCTTGCAAGCCTACTGTCGCTCCATCTTCACCTTCTCTATAGCATATCACCCTCACCCCGTCTCACTCCGACTATGCCTCATCGCAATCAAGCAACTAAATCTTTAAACCATTGTATTCCTAGACTCTGAGTCATTCTTATAACATGATCCTGAAATCATTTTCCTTTTTGAATACGTATTTTTCAGCTGCCCTAACCAAACATGCCTCAACCAGACAGGTAAGTTCGCCTACGTAGATGAAACCCAATGATGAAACATTATCCTGAAATCATTATCATGAAATAACAACCACGAAAGACAATTTCCATTACTGGACATTACTTCCTCCAGCACCACAATAATCCAAAGAGGGAAAATGCATCCTCGGAGATCCTTAGGTTACTAATGGGATTATGTTGGTATAATGAAACAAATAGGACTTTCTAGAGATCCTACCCCATCAGGCGCACCTCCATAAGGCAGTCATTGATCCACCATATCTGCAGTAGACCTAAGGTCAAGATTAGTTGATCAATGAGATCCTTAACTTCCTCAGCTATGTGTTCAAACACACTTTAGGATATCATATGGAAGTAACTAATTTGCTTCATGCTCAATAACTACATTAACAGCTTTGCCTCAATCTGGAAGAGCAAATACATATACATGTTACAACAAGAAGCTCAAACCAGCCAGGAGTGTCATAGTTATCGATCAAGTGCCTGAATATTTTTGATAAGGTAAATTTTTTTTTGATAAGAACCAAGTGCTTGAATATGACAACGAAAGGTTCTAAATTGCAGCCTGGCTCCCCCCCCGGGGGCAAAAGCCACCGACCCAATGATCCCCGCGATGCCAGTGGCTGGGAAGACCATGACGTCAAGATAAGAATGCAGATGTATACAGAATCGATCCACTCCCATATACAGCCTTTTCCTTATTCTCATTTTATCTTCATAACCAAACAAATTTTCTTCTGCTTCCAACAAAAATTAAAGCAGAAATCAACAATTGCAAAGAAGCTTAATTATTTTGGGGATTCAGCAAATACGCAAATGGGTACCCGAAACTCCCCCAGCAAACAGTTGAATCAACGCAAAAATGACAACCCCAAACCTAAACCCACGAAATCAAACCCGAAACAACAAAATGCAAGATCTAACCTAGAACCCAGAAAGCTCAATTGAACAATCAAAGACAAGATCCAATTAAAAACCCATGTCGGAAAAGCAAATCAAATTGAGCCCAGCTGCAAAAGGATGACAAAAACCGAAATGGGTTGAAGTGGGTCGCACCTTGTGATCCGACTCAGAAGCAAGAACCGGTGAAGACACAAGGAGGAAGGAGATGAAGATAAGGAAGGCGGAGAGAGATCGGACGGTGGCGGACATGGCGGTGGCCAAAGCTAACCAACGGATAGATCTGCGGTGGAAGAAAGGGAAGCTCTGGCCTTCAAGTTGATTGCATTGGCTCGCTTGATTGTGGTTTGTTTGTCCGTTGTCGTCGTTTACTTTTCGGTCCGCACCCCCTGGACGCAGCAGCCACGGGAGGGACGCAAGACGCAGATCTGGGAAGAGGAGAGAGAAAGAGGAAGGCAAAGGAAATGACCAACGACTGATATAGGGGCACAAACATGAGGCTTCATTTCACCCTTGAGTCAACACCCCAACCCCAAGTGTTTTTTCTCTTTTTCTTTTTTTCTTTTTTTTTAGAATGTTTTGGATGGAAATAATTCGAAACTTATTGCTGGCTACCAGTAGACCCAATGTTAACCACAGTTAATTTTAACATACTATCATCAAGTAATATGACGTAGTCTCAATTTTAATCTCAGTTAATTTTAACATACTATCATCAAGTAATATGACGTTTGACTCGAAGAAGCAACGGCGTGGACGGAATGTCAAAGATGTGGATGGTTGAAATTAAACAGGGTTGAAGTTGGAACTGTTGTAAACAAGTAGTAAAGTTTAGAATTATTTTGTCCAATGTCGAATTGGTTATTTTCATTAATCATATGTTTGTCTCAAGTTGTGTTACCGTAGATCCATTAAAGGCAAAATCATTTTAACATATATTTTTCCTATTTAAAGAATTCAAATCGGAGACATTGATAATCTTAACTTATCTGAATAATCTAATATATGCCCAATTTGTAAGTTATATACCATCGCATTCTAATGAACACATGTCCAAAATTTCAATCCCCAAAATATACATCATGTTCCTGAGAATACATATTCTCAAAATTCATGTAAGCATATTTATATTAAAAAAACAAGCGTAACAAAATTCATAATAAAAAGATGTACATATATGACATATGGAAACATATACTCCTGTATGCATGTAATAATGTGCAAAGATACCCGAGCATTATTTATTTGCTATTGCATATTTCTTAGACATTGAATTTCATCGAAAACCCTAATTCACATTCAACAAGTTGAAATTAAGATGAAGTATGACTGAGTAGTGTTTGCCTCAATCAACCTTGTACATCATCCTGTAGAACTAAGCTACAGTTAAAAAAAATGCAAGTTCTGAATCCCCCAAACACCCCCTCCCCCAAAAAGAAGAAGAAGAAGAAGAAGAAGAAGAAGAAGAAGAAGAGAAAAAGGCAAATGAGAACAAAGCTTAGCCATGTCTATCACTAGGCCTATTTTCACTCGAATTCTGTTGAAGCAATATTCCTTATTGATCCTAAATCAGGGATCCATAATCTGAAACAGCATTCCTCCTTCCCTGAGTTTGTGACAGCAACACAGTGAGCTGCACAATACAGCAGCGCGCTTTTCTGTGTCCATGTAACGGCGAGCTAACTAGTCACACTTGATGTTTTTGTAGATCCTTCGTACAAAAAGGTTGGAGCCCAGGAAGCCAACCGCCCCTATTTTGTAACAGATCAGACGTGCAAGCTCATCAGGAAACATCTTTACACAACTCAAATACATGAAATGATCTTTACAATAACAAGCTCATAAACTGATGTGTACATGGGGCTTCAATTCAGATCCTTCAGGCAAGAATATGGTTGGGTACTTCCATTATTTTTTTTTATTTTTTGGTTGGTGGGGGGGGGGGTTGCGAAAGGCTGGCACTGGTGGGTCATGTGGGGATTCATGTGATGTGGGGCCGGGGTTGAACCCCCACGGCCCTTCTTAGCAAAAGGTAGTAGCTGGCACCTGAAAAAATTATATTGAACAGGGTCCACCATGTATTGTGGTACGAGATGGCTAAAATCTCTATATAAGCCAGTTCACTAGGTTGCTCAAGTTTGAAGCCAAGCAAACTTAGAAGTCCCGGTGAGCGAGCTGGGCTTATTTACACCACACTCGAGCAAAGGGAAGGGGGGGGGGTACATCTAGGAAGTACAGAATGATGGAAAGGCAGGAATCAAGCTGTATCTATGGTTGAAAGAGGTTCAGACGTAGGGAACACTGGAACAATCCTTGGATAACAATCCATCTCCAGGACAGATCCCATTTCCATCCCGTGGGGAACCCCAAAAGGCTTCTGCCATGGCCTAAAAAACACACACAAGGAAAAAGGCGAAGGCTGGGTCTAAGCCTGGAGATCCTCGAAACTGGGCAACTAGATTATACACGAGGATGGCCATAAATTGGAATGAGACAACACTACCCCATGGCAGCAATCAGAATTCTGCCAGGGGTGATATTGCAAAGATCAGTGTGATGCAACCTTACATTCATTCTTGATGCAGCATACAAGAAGAGAGAGGGCATAACGTCTTAAAAAAGGGACTTACCGCAAAGAATTCCTAAACCAACGCAGAACATCAAAGTGTATCCAAAATAAAAGCTAGTCTGGAAGAAGCCAGACATCTTGGTCTTCACATGGTAGTAATATACAGAGTACAGGTAGACATAAATGGCGGTGGATGCAGCAGATAAGAAAGAAGTCCACTGCCAGTGATAGTTCTCAGCATTCAACAAGAAATATGTCCCCACAATGGTCACACAGACAGTAACAATAATCAGAATCAGAAATACAAGGAGCATGAAACCGTAAACATAGTACACCTGCAGAAGCCGCAAGAGAAGAAACCGTAAGTAACATGAGAAAAACATCATGAAAATGACGACAACAACAAGGATGCGAATGACAGTGATGGTATGATGATCATTGATGACGATGACAATGATAAATTATTTAGAAACAATTATGATGGTAGCAATAATATCTGTAAGTGACAATGATAATCCTGAATAAGGGAAGACAAGAGACCAACATGCAGACAGATGCACAAGTGAGATGTACAAGCTGCAAAGAATTTGAGCAGTCATCAAGATAACCAATCAATGGAGCTAGTCTCAGTACCTTGTAATTCCAAAAGGATGTGAAAACAAAATACATCTCAATGAAAATGCTCCCAAAGGGAAGCAATCCGCCCATAAGGGATATTACTGAAGGCGTCAGATACCATTTCTTTTCGGGAATAGGGCGAGGAATAGTCTTCACACGACATGGATTGTTTGGAGCGCCGCTCCAGTTTCTTCCAACAACGGTGCCAAGGAGAGCTAGCGGGAAGGAGATAAATGCCCAGATAACCAAAACAACTACTATTGTTCCAAAGGGTATAGCAGCCAAAGATCCATAAAATATAGCAATGGTGTTCAAAATGAACCCAATCCCAAAGCACATAAATGGAAAAAGGGAAGCTGTAAGAATCATTGCCTTTATCCAACTCTTACCTGACAACAAAACAAAGGATAATTCATTACAGACCTTTTAAACAGCTATTGGACAACCAAAATCTGGTAAAGGATACGAAGTAGACACCACAAGAGGTAAAAGCTTGACAGGGTTGTACGGTTGATGTAATACATACCACCATTACGAGAGTACATGCTGCCGCTCACATACCCTGAAATAAATGATGTCAAAGCATAACAAACGATGAATGTTGTGACAATAGCTCCTCTCCTGAAACATATGTAATTAACTTGCAGTTAGAAGTTATGTAAAACAGTCACAATCGTGGGATTTAAAAATAAGTTAAGCATCTCAACTCTATGGATTGCAAAGAATGAGAAAGTGAAAGAACAGCCAATCAAAAGTATAACATGCATCGAGATAGCAACAAATATCATAAATGTAACAATGCTGGCAACAGAGGCCACTAAAGATTGCTCTCACGTCAGATGCTTGTTTCAGTAAAGTCTTGAACACACATACCCGACATATAACATTCCAACTATCGCCAAAATGATGACGAGGAGAACCAGGGTTGCTAACTGCGCTCCATTACCAACAAGCGCTGAAAGCATGGCCAAGCTGCGAGGAGGTCGGAAAACATCCCCGTGGACAAGCTTCCAACCAGATTCCTCATTAGCATCTCTTTCCTGATTATGCGTATGTGAGTTCAGAAGATGACCAGGTACAGTAATGAGAAGGAAACGATCAAAATAGAGAAAGTCATACCAAAGTCTCCAAATCATCGTCTTCCCTCGCATACTTGGCGTAATCATTCCTGAGGGTCCGCATCAATATCATAGACACCAATCCAGTCAAGAAGATAACCATCATGAATGAATTGAAAATGGAGAACCAGTGGATCTACAAAAACGGTACATAGACAAATCATTTTCACAAGGGAATGCAGGAAGGCACTTTTTATCTGCTTTTTTTCTTCTCCCTATTTTTCTCCTACCATGAACACATGTGAGACAACGTTTTAACTATTCTCCCCCAGAATTATCCACAGGAATAAATATTTACTTATTTACTTGTAGTGCAAGGGTTAGTGTGTACAATTTCAATGTTGCAACTCAACCATGTGTTATTTTTTTTGACAAGGAAAAATATGCAATATACTAACTCAACCATGTGTTATACTAATTCAGAAGGACAAGTCTTAAATTCAAGACTACCCACCACATCTGGATCCAGCTAGTGTCCATGCTTGATTATGGTAGGCTAAAAGGATGAAAAAAAGTACCAATGGAGATAATAATAAAAAACAATATTAAAGGCAAAGGTAATTATCTAACAGTAAGTACATTAAAAGAATTAACCAAAAAGCTCAATTAAAAGCTTAGCTGGGCCAATTCAACAAACCTGGTGCTCAAAGAAAGGATAATCCAGGTAGACATCGAAACGCCTGGCAAAGTTAACGTTTGTTGGTATCCATCTAACAGTATATGTCATGTCATAAACTCTGCCTTCTTCCACTGGTTTAGCACTGTCCTGGGTGAGATTAACATGAATTATCTGCACAGATTACCATTCAAATGCGTATATGATTCGTGAGGTGGCATCAGGTATGAAAGTAATGCTACTAACTTAACAGGGGCTACTTAAAATAACCTGATTTCCATTGTATTTGATGATAAAGTTCTTGTTTGTGTATAGAACATGCTTAGTATTCTCACGATTTTTATCATAATGCAGTTCTCCCACAAAACCTGTGTACAAAGAAATAAAAATTTACACACTGATGACAGGAGCCATGTTTCACAAGCAAGCCTGAGTGAAAAGGAAAGAATCAGATACATACCCCACAGTGGTAAATCATCTGAAATCCATTGAGCATCAGCAGGATCAAATTGAAAGCAAAAGGTCAGTAAAATAGTCAGAAGCTATACATTGATCCATAAGCATGGAAAAAACTGACAAATGGAAAGAGATTGGAAATTTAATGCTAGAGCACATTTACGGCCTCATCCACATGAGAAGAGACTTTTTTAGCATTATTAACAAATAACATACCAATAAAGAATTCAAACCAGTAGGAGTTTTCAATTGCATCTTTGAACTCCTTAACCTTGGCAGCATCAAGTTCAAGTTCACAAATAGTGGTCTTGTCAGTATTTTCTGTCAAAATAAATCAGTTATTGTAATTGCAAGTTTAGATTTACAATATGAAAATCTTGTGCAGACCCATAGCATGAGGAAGAATAATACATATTATGCATATATTAGAAATAAGCAGCACTTACTTCCAAACTTGACATCTAGTTGGCTGTCAATAAGTTCATTTCCACCGAGAACCTCACCCAAGCCACCCCATCTATGGGCAGGATCCCCAGCTGGACGACAAAACGGAAGGCTGTAATAGTTGTAAGTTTCCTGTGGATTGTTGTATGGACCAACTTTGTTCACCCACAGAATCACTTGTTCACTAGGTTCATACTAAATGCGTTCAAAACCAAAAGCAACAAAATGAAAATCTGGTTCCAGTCTGAAAAATAATCCAGTTAAATACAAACAAACAATAGACGGTGTTTGCTTAGGACCTCTGGCAAGAAGCAACAACCCCACAGTCATCCATGATGACAGCACTGTAAATTATGCAATTATATGAACAAAACAGAAACTCATTTTGCATCAGGCAAACACTCTCAAACGCAGACAGGATCACCCAACACCTAGTATTAACCAAGATTAGATCATAAACGCATCAACAGGTAGGAAACAATAGAATACGATTTAAACCTTAATTTTGCTAGCATCTGAGCAAGCAAATAAAAATATGACAAAAAATTGTCTTCCTCATCGCATCCAAATTTGAAATGATGTTTCTTCGTAACACTAACCCACAGATAGTGCCATATATGTAAGCCCTATTTCAAATATCAATTCTAGTTTCACCCTTCTTGACATTCCATTTCAGCAAACCCCAGCAGCCTAAAGCCGAAAAGGATGAAGGTGCCTAGCACACTCCAACCAAATATAAATTTTAGAAATACCTCACAGTTTTGTCTCTTGTCAGCAAACTATCCAAGATCCAATTCTGCCAGCCAATTAATCAATCATCCCCATAAAGAAGTATGTTTTACCATAAACTCACCATATGCCCATATTAGCATTAATGCTAATGAGATCTACCACAGATGTGAACTTCCTCAATCAGTGTGCCTCTGTCTACCCAATGCGATCTATAGTAATGTCATCCATTTTGTTTTAAAAGAAATAACAGAGGCTAAGAAGGATGCTAGCTAGGCTTCTTGACCTCCAATAATTTTGGCAATCTGTAACCACACACAATCTGCATTTTTGTTGCAATGTTGCCGCCTCTTCTCAAGATATACCTTACTCAGTGGATGAATAGCTTGCTGCTAGGAACCCAATCTAGCTTATATATTCACTATGACGTAGGAAGGGAAAGAAGAGTTACTAAATGTTAAACAGTACATCTAGCAATTTGCCATAAAGGCTTTATTCCTAGCTCAACTCAGTGAGTCAGTGCAAGTTTCTGATATGCAGAAAATGACTAAGAAAGACTAGACACCATCAGAATGACCTGAAGACTCTAGGATATAGCTGCAATGGACTCACTGGATAATGGATTCCCACTCCATTTACTGCAAAATAACACCTTTCATTATGCATTGAAGCATAATTTCCAAGATTCCCTTAACACCCCGCAGACCGCTTTCTCCACATCTCCTAGGAAGTTTGAGCCACTAAATTTGGTGCCTTTACCACATCCCCACCCAGTGCTCCCCATTCCCAGCATATGCTGATCCTTATAAGTATTTTTGATAAGATCCTTATGAGTATTGGGTAGAAGTAAGTGGATATAATTACTGCAGCCTAATTATCCGGCAATATTCCATGCCTTGCTTCAAACTCTTCTCATATGAGCCAGTCACCATTGCCTTCTCAAACACCAACAACCCTAAACGATGAATACCCGTATACAAGAAACACATTGGATTACTTTGCACACATTATAAATTAAATTCTCCCAAAAGCCCAATTCTATGATATAATCTACAGCACCCACAAAGACATCTTCTTTTACTGCTACACAACCAAAGCTAAGAGGGTGTTAAGCCCGCCATTCAAATTAAGCAATTGACTACCATTTCAACAGGAACTACCCAAAAAAAACGCAGAAAACCGAGATCTAAAGCCCTAACAATGTGAAAGCACAATCAAAACAAATGAAAGATCTACCACAAAAGAAAGAAAACCCATAAAACTAAGTACATTTTGTGGGGTTTTCAGTGAGACATACCTTGTGATCCGACTCGGTAGCGATGGCAGGAGAAGATGAAAGAAGGAGAGAGAAAAGAATGAGGGTAGTGGGGATGATGGTGGTGGGCATGGCTATGGAAGGAGAAGGACTCAGCTATCAGTCGGATCTGCGTAAAAGGACAGTGAAGAAGCTTCAAAGATCGAATTTTTTTCTGGGTAACAGTGTTTATAACAAATTAACAATGTTCTTTCGGTTTAGTTTCGTTTAACGTAGTTACCTTCGGAGCTGCAATACATTAATCCTCGCCCCTTGGATTTGGAAGGGGGTTGGCCGTTGGGAGGCAGGATGCTGCTGGTCTTAGCCTTTCAGCTTGATTTATTCCTAATTTTAATTTTATATTTTCTACATTATCATTCAGATTTTTTTTCATGTTTGACCTTCTTCATATTATATGAATTTATTTTTTTTTTGTCTTTGATTTTCATTTCATCTGATTGAAACTACTGTTACCTCATAAGTGATAGAGTTTTATCGTCACAATTTTTTTTTTATCTATAAGATTCGAATCCAAAATTTTATTTGAGGAGAATTTGTATCAAATCATTTAAATAACTTGTATCTTCATAAAATACAATTTTACATACGTAAAACCTCTCTCTTTTAATGTCCCTTGTTCATTTCCCTTTAAACAAGTATTGACTATTGCCAAAACCTAAGTTTAAATCCGGTCTGCATTGACATTTACATTTTCTCCATATCCTTAAGTGATTCTTAATATGGCAACAATCCTTAGAGCACTAGCAGCGTGAAGAAACGCGTGGGAGAAGGGGGGCCCGCGTGTCCACCCGTGACAGTGTTTGCTTGGCAGCCAGCGTCAATTGCGTGTGACACGGGGGGAAACGCACTGGCGTTTCTCCCCCACGAGACTCTCATTTTTGTCATTTTGTGATTTTTTAATTTGCTTTTCTTTTTTTAAAATAAAAAAATATTATTTTGGTAGTTACAAAAATAGTTGTGTGTTATAAAGTGGGTTCAAAATAAAATATTTAATTCATTTGTCCTGAAATTATTTCCATTGGTTGGAAAAATGATGGAATGCAAGTTCCAGATTTGTTGAACTTTTGCTGACATGGCATGTCGAAGTCTCAAAAATCGGAATTCTAACTGAGAATGCTCTTAACTATGGGGAATTTTGGTTGTAGCAAACAAGTACGATGGGTGTGGGATTTTATGAGCAGTTGACCATTTATCCCTCAATCCTCCCCCATGAAGTATGTCATTTTCGTTAGTAAATATGTATTTTTCCACTGTCCTACATATGGTTCAACCCCTACCATTCCTCCCCAACAATTCTATAAAATAACAAAAATCTAAATCCTTCTCAACTCTTATAGATTTTTATCAATAGTTATTGATTTTTCGTAATCCTCTCCAAAATAAAAAAATAAAAAAATTGTAGGTTATCTACACTTCTTCCTAACCCTTCCCAACTCCTATCAACTTTTCATTTACTTTATCATTCCTTCACAAAAAAAAAAAGAGAAATCAATCTTTCGTATCATTTATCAATTATTACAAATCACTCTCAATCACACCATTTTTCCAACCCCAATTTTCCCGTAAAAAGAACACTTAAACTTGTAAAAGTCCATTGTGATCCTTATTAATAGTGGCCTAGTGAGTGGCCTGATATACCATTATTAAAAATAACAACTAAAAAATATTAAAGCACAGGACATAGCATAGGCAGGACTATGACTATGGGTTTTGTTTTTTTTTTTTTTGAGATAAGATATAGCTATAAAAAAATGTAAGGAGTTATAAAAAGTTGTAAAAAGGTGTAAGAAGATGTAATGAGCTGCAAGAAGCTGTAAGAATAGATGCAATGAGTTGTTGAATTATTAAAAAATTGTATAGTATAGTTTTTAAATATGCATGTATAATTGTTGGTCTTAAATGTATGAATTATAAAAAAAATTATATCATGAAAATAAATTACATGTATCACTTATATTTGTGAAATAAATTTTTACAACATCACTACACTAATCTTCTTTTAACATCACAAAAAAAATATATTTTTCTACAATTATCATTTTGGATAATAAAAAATGATATTGAAATAGCATAATTAATGGAAACAAATCTTTTAATAAACCAATTAAATAACAATAAGATAAATTTAAGCCGACAAATATGTATAACCAAATATGTTCCATACCTAATGTGATTTTTTGGTATTAATATTTGTTTTACATTCGATGAGCAAATTTTAAAAATAACAAATTTTCTCAAAAAAAATGAATAGAACCCTAAAAATAAAATTCTATTTGAATTAAAAAATTTTAAATTAAATTTAATCTAATGTTTAATTGCACAGTGATAGCAACCAAGTTGTCATATATAAAGTTATGGAAGAAATAGTTGAAATGCTTTTGTCACCTACATTTTGACCATTGTCATACATGATTCACATTGAAACTTAAACATGAATGCATTTTTTTGCTATAATTTTAAAACATGTCGACGTATTTTCTCTGTAATTGCATATATGCTTCATGTTAAAACTCAAATATTAATTCACATCGTTAAATTATATTTTTATGTTTATATAAATAATCATATTAATAAAAAAACTGTAAGATTTTTCATATTGATAGTGTATTAAAAAAATATATATATTTATATAAACATGAGAAAATAATAGATGACAAGTTGAATGTTATAAGAATTATATAAATAGGTGTAAGAAGATGTATAGAGATATAAGAATATGTGAAGAATTTTAAGTTGCAACCCAAATTCTCCCAATTGCAGAAAATAGCCCAACCTATGAGTTTGAAAATGACTTGGTAATAAGTGAGTATCTTATCATTTACAATTTTAACAAATGGATGAACATAGAGACTATTTAATGAATATCACGCAGTTTAAATACGGAAATCTAATAAAGTTAACATTCGAAACAAAAACATAGAGATTTAATAGTAGGGCATAGTGGTGGCAATCGATCTTGAATCCGATCGAGACCTATCAGATCTGCCCCATTTGAGGCCCATTATTTTTGAATTCAATGGGTCTCAAAAAGGATATAGATCTTAAAAAGGTCTAAAAATAGATAATTTGCTTTGATACAGATCCAATCTGTTGGATCTATTTGACTCATTACTCTTGTAACCCAAAAATCTAACAAACAAGTCTTTTAAATTTGTCATCTTTCTATTTGTTATTGACATATCGTACATTAATAGTCTCCATCTCTAGGGATGGGCACGTGTACTCAATGAATAATTATCCAAAACTACCCGCACAATCCATATACCCGTTAGGAATACTAAATGATAATAATATTGTTGTATACTAAATATGATTAAAATAAATCATTTTTCAATTTATTTCTTGTAATGTCATTTGAAATTTAGTAGTAAAATTTAACTTTAACAATTTAGATCGAAACTTAGCAACTAATAACAAATAGCAAAAGAAGTTTGAATATGAATTTTGTGTTCAAAATGTATTCATCTATTTAACATTTATCTTTACTGCAATAATTAGCCAACATATATCTCAGCTATAACAATTTTCAGTTATTATTCGTTATATGGATATTATGAACTATCATGGAACTTGTTTTTGGTTTGATTGCTGGAATATGATTTTGAGAAAACTCAGTTGTATGAGGTATTATTATAATTGTCACTTCTCATTAGTTGGCAAACTAAAGTTACTATTATCTTATATCTCATGTATTACCATTGTCTTTATTGAAAATTGTGTTAATGTATTTATTAAATGGTTACTACATACCTTAAACTCCAAATATGTATTTGTAACATTGTTGATCCATATACCTAATGGATATAGGAATGGATCCCAATTTTTAAGATCCAATATGTCTTGACTGGATATGGACTCAAACCAAAAAAATTAAAATGCATATGCATTTAAGTAGATCCGATTCAGATCCTACCAATTATCACCCTTGGCAGGGGATCGCCATCAATTAGATTTAATGATATCATTGAAGATTTGTGGGTTCGATTTATTTGAACCACAACACACACCAAAAAAAATAAAAAATAAAACAAGGATTTAAAGTTGTATTTTTTATTTGTTTGCTTTTTTTCAATTATTTAGATAAACATTGCCCATACAAATAAAAAAAGATACAGTCACTATACAGTTCATACTAACACATTCTATAGGTTATGAATTACAAACAAATAAACTCGTACAACTCGCTAGTTCAACACAAACATCAACTAGAATATCCCTCTATTGGTATCTAGCCTGCCTTTTGTTTGCGTTTAATTTGACCCAATGGCCAATGCTCGTGCTTATCAGATGCGACGTGACTTTAGTGAGGGTTGGAATTAGGAAACGTTTGGACCAACAAATCCTAATGTGGAGACAGACGTGAATTTTTTAAAAAGTACATATTTTACTAGAGTTGAGTTACTGTTGATTCACAAAGACAGTACATATTTTTTATTATAGAATTTTTGTTCATTCACGAAATTCAAATTTGAAAATTGACCGATATTTTTTTAAAAAATATTTAAATTACAACCAATTAGTTGAATTATATAAATCTACATTATATACTAGTATGTTATGTAAAGTAAAGATTCAAGGAAGACAGAGCGGGGATAAGGCAAAAAGAGCCCAAAGCAACACCAAGGGCCCTTCCGAATATAATAATAATAATAATAATAATAATAATAATAATAATAATCCAGCACAGAAAGTCTCACCAACGCACATGCCCTCCGTTGACCCTGTAATCCTACTATTCCACTCCATCCTCACTCCACCAGTCATGTGCTCTTCGCGGCGCCCCCTCAAAAAAAAATCCCCCCATTTTCTCTGTCCTCTCTCCAAAGCTTCATCCATGGCGTCGACTGATTGATCGAATCGATTCAGTGTTCAGAGGATGATTCTCGATTATGAAGCATACAGAAAGACGATGACCCTCAAAACCCTACCTGTGATTCAACCTTCTTCTTCTTCGCCGTTGTTCTCGCTCACACCATTTTCGTGGCTCTTCCTCAACCGCCGCCGTCGGCTTCTCTTCCTCACTCTTTGCTCTCCTGTCCTTCTTCCTCTCCTCTGCTTGACCCTCCCGCTCATCTGCCTCGTGCACCTCTACATCTGCCTCTGCCGCCGCGCCCGCCGCCGGGATGACGGCGGCGGTGCTGGGAGGCTCCGGCGGTGCGAGGAGGGGAGAGAGTTCGGCGAGGAGGAGGAGGAGAGAGAAATTGGGTGGATGTTGTTGCAGAGGTACTTGGAAGATCAATTAGGGCTTGTTGGATCCGTGGTTGCTGCGTACGATTGCGGTGGAGATGAAGAAGTTATCATCGACGATTTGGCGGATCACCAGGTTTCGGAAATCCGGAGGCCATTGTTGCTTTGAATCTATTAGGGTTTCTGGCAATCAAACTTTTTGATTTTTGACTTTGGGTTTAGGGTTTGGGGTTGTAAAGGCAACATGTAGATACAAAATTTTCTGGTTTTTTTGTGATTGGGGTGGGATTGAATCGGTGATACTAAATTATCATGAGATGAATTTCACAGAGGAATACTTTGAGATTGGAATTGGAAATGGAAAATGGAGATAATTGTGCAGCAAATTTGTTCCATGAATCTGTGAGTTGCTTCTGACATTTTGAATTAGTGCTAATTTTGTTTAAATTTCTGCTTAATCGAATTGATGAACCTGTAAATCGGCTTCCTGTTTTCATCAATTCCTCTATGATTGATGGAAGTATCAAATATCTGCTCAATTTCATTGGTAAATAAAGATCGATAAATGGTAAAAATGATAAAGGTGGACAAAAGTGGATGGAAGTTATTAGATTTTTGTATTTTCTGGAACTATCGGTAAGAATTGGTTAAGTTTGGAAAAGATTTGAATAAATGGTAAAAGATAGAGAATGTTGGGCACAAATATAAATAAGTGAGAATTTCTTTGTCAGAATTTTTGGAAGAGATTGGTATGAGTGGGTGGAAGTTGATTATAGTTGGTGGACGTTGGGAAAGATTATAATATTTTTGTCATAGTTAACAGGAGTCGGTAGAAGTTTGTAGAAGTCGGTAAAATGAGATTTATCCATAAAAAGAGCATACTATATGTTAACTCAAGTCAAGTCCTATTAGTATGGAAATATTAATTGACATGTCATTCTAAAAGACTTGTACATCTCTTACCTTCGGATACATTACAACTATTGTGACTGTCTCGTTGTATTACGGACCATTGTAGCATGATTAGAAAGTAGAGAATCAAAGTTATAAACAAGACTACTAATGTAATCAAAAGAACAAATCAATCCCTTTTTGACTTTGGAAATGAAACTTAGGTTCCGTTTAATCCTTAGAAAATTTGATGGAAAGAAAAGTTGAAATAAAAAAATGTGAAGGAAAAAAAGAAGTTTTTTTCTTTTGTTTGGATTGAGGAAAAAATACAAAAAATTGGATGAGAAATTGGAACGTTGATGAACTACTTGAATCATGTTGATGTTATCTAAGCAAGGTGAAGTTGGAAAATGTTGAGAATTTTCCTCAAACTTTCCTCACAATTTTATGAGAATAATTTTATCACTTGTTTCTAACAATTTTTTCACCGAAACTTTCCTCCATATTTTTTTCCTTTCTGAGTTTCTTTAAACCAAACACAAGGAAAAAAATAATTTTTTTATTTTTTGTTCTTTCCATCAAATTTTTCAAGGTCCAAACGGAGCCTTTGAGATTCTGAAATCGTATTTTTATCAATTACTTCATATCAATATTGTTATTTGTTGTAAAAAAGCAAATTTCTCAATGTTTTATAATTAACCATTGCCCATTTGCCCTATATTAAGTAAATCATTGACAGTTGAGAATGGAAAAAATTTGCATCGATTTTCACATTTCATAAGGACAAAAAGGAAACAAACAATAAAATTTATTAGGTCATACTGTCATACTATAACAAATAAGTCACACGAATAAAAATAAAATGAAACGAACGTTTTTTTTTAATACAATGTATTCGATGATTACATAATAATTTTCTAACAAAAATAGGAGAGTAATTATGTTCTAATTTGTTAATATCTTGAATTTATTTTCCTTTTGAGATTATATTCCTCACAAATTTTTGTGGAAGACAATTTTACAATAATTTATCATTAAGGGTCTGTTCTATTTTGCATTTTAGATAGATAAATAGATAAAATGATATGAAAGGAGCTGTAAGAAGATGTAAGGAGCTGTAAGGATAGATATAAGGAGTTGTTGAATTGTAGAAAAATTGTATAGTATAATTTGCTTTACAATGAACGTTTGAGATGAAAAATAATAATATTAAAATAATATACTTATTGAAAATAAATAATTAATTAAGTTAATTACACAACAATAAAATATATTAATCCCCATAAATTTGGTGAATAAAATTTTGTCCACTTGAGATGCCTTTTTATATGAACATTAGTTTGATCAAATAAGCAAAGTATAACAAAAAAAAAAAAAATTTTTTTTGACAGAATTGAATACAACTCTTCAAATAAATTCCTATTTTAAGTAAATAACGTTTAATATAAATAAATGTTGCGGTTATCTATAATAATATATATTTTATGTTGAAACTCAAATATAATTTATGTTGTTATATTATGTTTTTATGTTTATGTAAATGTTGTATTCATAAGATATTTAAAAATTTTGTATGTTGGTAGTATCAATAAAAAATATACATAATTTTGTAACTAAAGTAAATGAATGTTATAGAAAATCTATAAAAGATAAAGAGATGTAAGAAGATGCAAGGAAATGTAAATTCTTAATTAAATTCTAAAAAATATGAAATAAAACCGAATCTAAATCGATTATATGGTAAGTCTTTTCTTTTTAATTTAGGGCTAATACAATCTCACCCAAAATTTCCTAGCATACATTCTTGACTTACTTTGATTGTGTCTATACGCGGGCCCATCTGAGCCGCCACTTGGTGAACTATTTTGAGGCGGGTAATCATAATGCAATTCCATGGTCAAGTTTGGAGCCCAATCAAATCAAATCTCTCAGAAAAACCCCAAAAACCAACAATTCGTGGGTTGAATGAACTGAAGCAACAACCATTTGCAGAAGCCTCAGTACATTGCTGAGGCGAGGAGAGAGAAATGGCAGCGCCGCCCACCATTGTTGATGTTCACTCCCCACTTTTGGTGCCGGAACACACCGTCGACAGCGCCGTCGACTACCAAGGTCGCCCGGCAATCCGGTCGAAGCATGGTCGTTGGAGATCCGCAGCTTTCATCATAGGTTAGCCGTTAGCCCCTCAAAATTTCCAATTTTGCCCGATTAATTTGTGACATTGGATTCGATCCAATTGTTTGATTTTGAGTCTTCTGATCTACTTTTCTAGGGCTTGTTGTGCATGATTTTGAAATCTGGGTTTGTTTTGGTTTCGAACTTCCTGTTGCCTATTTTGAAAATTAAGACGAACGTCTAAAAGTTGTAATTTTGAGCTAGGTTAAGGTAATTACATGCATTTTGATAACCTTTAAAATTCGAACATTGGAATCCAAATCTTATACATACCCATTTATGTAGTTTTTGATGTTTCATCTAATCCCATTAGTCAATTGTACTTGGAATTGTCCTTGCTATCTTCAATTTAACATTAGTTATTGATCTTAGTAATCAGCAGAACATTTGGGCTCAAATGGAACTGGGTTTCTTTTGTTTCGAATTACTCGCGAATATCAAAGGTTGTTGAAGTTTTAAGCTAGGTTAATATAATTACATGTAGTTTGATAGCCTTCAAAATCTGAACGCTGGAATCCAAATCTTACATACTCTTTCTATGTAATCAACTGCACTTAGATTGTACTTGCTATCTCCAATTTATGATTAATTAATTGATCTCCATAGTAAACAGAAGATTTGGGCTTGAATGAAACTGGGTTTGGAGTGCCTCTTTGGTCTCCTGGTTTTAAGCTTATATGGGTGGCTTTGGTTGACTTTTTCTTCGGATTGCAGGAGTGGAAGTGGCAGAAAGGGTTGCTTACTATGGGGTAGCCTCAAATTTGATTAACTACCTGACTGGACCATTGGAGCAGCCAATGGCGGCCGCTGCGGCAAATGTGAATGCTTGGAGCGGCATCGGCTCTCTCCTCCCGGTCGTGGGCGCTGTTGTTGCTGATTCTTTTCTGGGTCGTTACCGCACTATTGTCGTCTCCTCAATCATTTACATCTTGGTTAGCTCCTTTCTGATTTCTGCGTTTCCATGTACTTTTCTATTCTAGTAGTATCATTATCAATTTGTGAACTGAGCTGCACAGGACTTGAAAACATATTGTTTATGAATTACGGAAATAATCGAGAGCAAATTGCCTATGTAAGTTGACATGTGTAGAAATGGTCTAGATTCTCTGGAGCAACTTTGCTTATAAGTGATAGTAACTGTTTACCAGAAATTGGAGGCATAGGGCTTAGTTGCTGCTGTGAGTATATTAACACTGTGATTTCTTTGTCATTTCTAAAAGTACCGATGGTTATAATCAACTTTTGCATTTACTACTCTGTTGATGCGAATACTCTTGCTAGTTGTAGCTTTTTGTTTGGTTATCCCTGTAGGAGATCTATAGGAGATGTCGAGTGATAAGATTTGGTGGTACCCTGGGATTCTCTTGTCATATTATAGCTAATCAATGTTTAAGATCCTAGGCATTACATGCATCTTTTGCCTCCCTTGGTGCTTTTTACATTGTGTTCGGGCATAATCTCCTTATTCCATTTTTGTTTTACTGCTAATAATCTCCTTATTCTTCTGTACATGCTTCAGTTTAATATATTTCACCCTTTTTCCTTATCAAAAAAATCTCCTTATTTCTCTTTTGTTTTGCTAGCACCGCTCACACAATTATTATAACTAATTTGGTTCTTTTTCTGGAGCCTTTTTAAAGGTTTTTCGTAAACAATCCTTTCTCTAGTCAATTGTGAGGTTACATATATGTTGACTCTCTCCCTCCATCCCTGCCTTTATCAGTATCCGTTCTATGACATGATTGTTTTTGGTGCGTTTGATAGCCATTTCTGGTGGTCATAGACTAGGGAACTCTGTCTTTTTCCTGCTTATACAGGTGCATGGAAATTTGTGTCACATTTCTAAAGCCGTGTACCTAGATGGTCCCATGGGTATTGGGGGCATTTGGGGGAGAGCAAGTCAGATTTTATGTATTAATCTTACTCCTGTATGGCAGTAGAAACAATTGATTGAATACTGCTTTATAGTTCCCCCCCCCCCCAAGAAAAACAAAGTAACAGTTTGCAGATGCATTTTGCTCTGATACAAGTTGGAAAAAATTGACCAAAATTGGGTTTTCCACCTAAAGTAGACATTTTTGTGTCACAGGTTTCGGTGCACCTATACATAAGGTGATGGAGGTAGTATTTTTCAATTAAGAATCTAAACCATTGTATCTAATGGTCGTAAGAGTCAGAGAAGCGTGAAAATGCACAAAATTAAGTGCCCGTCTTGTTTTGTTTGGTTTATCAGGCCTTTTGAATTGTTCGGTTGCAATCGAGTTCTGGAGTAGTATAATTGTTTGTTTCAGTTGACTACGTCTCTGGTTTTTTGTGACTGGGGGGGGGTGTTATTAGGCAGACGTGGAGACTCAGGTGGTTATCCATATAAATTTGTTACTGGATCAGGTGTCCATTTAGATATGATATGCATAGTGTATATGAAATACGCAACTTAGAGGCATTGAATAATGAAAATGGGCAGGACAACTTGTTGTTTGAGCCAGGATGGTGGCTTATTGAGGTGGCAATAACAATGAAAATACTCAGTTCAGAGACAGGATGATTGTCATCAGCGAATGTCGAGACTTGAGTGATTGGAAATGTGAACAAGTAACTAGATCACATGTCTATTAAGGTATTATATGCATAAGTATACATCAGAGATACCATTGAGATTCATTTGGTGACTTATCGGGGCCAGACAATGTGTATTTGGTCAAAAAATTAAGCAGACAGCAAGACAACAACAACATCAAACACTATGCAGAATTGGAGACTATTGACTTGTTGTGTGGGGACTTGGTTCGTTAATGAGTTCCCTCCATTAACTTATGGTCTTATCTTTTAAGGATGAGTAGTGTACGTAGTCAATGAAAATGCTTATCTTGAATTTCATGGAGAGATGCATCATTGTTAACTACTGGTATGATCATGCACATGCCACTGGTGTGAGCCAGTTTAGATAAGTGAAGGCTATGGCCTTATTCTTGACTATTGCATTTGTAACAGTTGGGGGGAGGACGGGATCTTGTTTACTTCCAAATTATGTATTGTTGCATCTAATGTAACTGTTTTTTGGGTTGTCAGAGCTCAGAAAATATCCAATATGAGGAAAATTTTAAATAAATGAAAGCGAAGAAAATCATAGAAGACAGTGATTCTTTCTATTTCCTTCCCTTCTTCCCATTGGCAGTGATGACCATTATGGGGCTCTGTTGTGGCGGAAGTCAAGGAGGGGAGGGTTGAAGGTGAGGCCTTGAGGTAGTGAGAGACTAGCAGGTGGGGTCATAATGGCATCCAGGAGAAGCAATAGGTTGGAGAGGATGACCATGATGGGGCACTGTGGAAGTGGAGGATGAGGCCATTAGGTTGTGAGAGACTGGCGGGTGGGATCATAATGGCATCCAGGAGAAGGGATAGGTTGGAGAGGATGCGAGGGGAAGGGATGGGTGTATGATCAGAGTAAAGGGGGGAACTTGTTTGATAAAGGAATTGAACTAAAATACTGAGAGAATGAGGAATCTTATAAAGGCTAGAATACTGAGGGAGGAATTTTAAATTGTGCTGTTTATTTGTGGACTTCATACCCAGCCATGTCAGCCCCCTAACCCCAAAAGGACAAACAAGTGAAATCAGAATCTATAACTGTAAGGGCCTGTTCTTTTTGTTAGGAAATATGGGTTGGTAAATGGGTGAAGTTGGTTGAGATTGGTAGAAGTAGGTACAAGTAGGTTGAAGTGGATATTTTTTTGTTGAAGTGGGTTGAAGTTGGTTAAAGTTGGTTGAATTTTTTTTTTTGTATGATGGGTAGAAGTTAGTTAAAGTAGTGGAAAAGGGGGTGGAAGTGGGTTGAAATGAGTTCAAGTGGGTTGAAGTTGATATTTTTTTATTGAAGCTTGTGAAGTGGGTTGAACTGGGTTAAAGTTGGTAGAGATTGGTAAATTTGGATTTACCAACGAAAAGAACAGGGCTGAGCATCAGGTTTTCAATGTTTCATTCCATAAAGGCCGACTAGGCTACCCATAAATGTATAATATTCCATAACAGTAGAAGCAAAATTTCTGATAAAATTGAAAAATGATGCCTTTAATAGTTTGCATGAAGGAGATGCCATTGCTATGTTCATTTTGCACACCTACATCTTTGCCAAGTTGGTCCGTCTGCTATGGTCATCAATGTAGTGCTTGTATTCTTTGGCTTAAGACTGAACGTTGTACCTTTCCATGATATTGCTGAAAGCAAAACTTGTTATAGTCTAATGTTAATTTCCTTCTTCTCTCAATTGACATAGGGGCTGGGCTTGTTAACTCTTTCAGCTATGCTGCTCTCCACTACTTCTTCAGCTCATTTCCAAGTGTTTGCAATCTTTTTCTCCTTGTATCTTGTGGCCATCGGGCAAGCTGGACATAAGCCTTGCACCCAGGCTTTTGGAGCAGACCAGTTTGACGCACAAGACCCTAAGGAAGCCAAAGCCAAAAGCTCATTCTTTAATTGGTGGTATTTTGGTGTCTGTATTGGTCCTTTGGTATTAGTCAATGTCATGAATTATGTTCAGGATAACCTTGGTTGGGCCCTTGGATTTGGAATTCCATGCATCATAATGGCAATTGCACTAGTGGTATTTTTGCTTGGAAGTGCTACATATAGGCATATCATCAAAGTTGAGGAGCAAAGCGCATTTGAAAGGATTGGTTGCGTGTTTGCTGCTGCTGCAAGGAAGTGGCATGTTAAGCAGTCAGATATTGATGTCATAGAGGAAGCTCAAGGAATCCTTCCTCATGATGGTTCCGAACAGTTCAGGTAAACATTATGATTGACTAATTGTTGAAAAGGTCCTTGCTTGGATGTTGTCTGCAGCTGCTTGATCTATCTACTGGAACATAATATTCTAAAATCTGCTGGGTCTTATCTTTCTGTGTGTGATATCTGCCCATAAATTTAATAAAAGGCTCTTGGCGATAAAGTCTTACAACCTGGGCTATTTTTTTGGTTACAATTCAAGTGTAATAGACAATCAGTTTGGCTCTGTTGCTCATACCCTTCGTTGCACATCAAATAGTAGCATACAGTATTTAATAACTGCAATGTAGCCATGTAGGTCTGCCTGATCATTCATTTTAGACTGAAAGCACATGGAGTTTTCAGTGAAAGGCAAAGTCCACGTAAATCATTGAGTAATGCTCCTGTTTGGTCCTTTCTTCATGTTACCATGGATTCTATCTACTCCTTACCATCCTTCGTATGACACATTGCCAGCTCTGCATTGGGGTGGGGGGAATGCAAGTACCTGTATGGGGAGGTATTCATGAATGGCTAGCCTTACTATCTTTGCCCTGTCTTGTGAGTCTTTATCTGTCCGCTGTGGTTTCTGGATTGTGAATTTCATCAATAATTACAAATGTTTTCCTATTTGCATGCATTTCTTTGACAGGTTCCTGAACAAGGCTTTGGTTCCTTACAAATGTGCTGAGGAAACTCACAAAGCATGCACCATTACCGAAGTTGAGGAGGCAAAGGCAGTAATGCGGTTGTTCCCTATCTGGGCCACAAGTTTGATATATGCTATTGTGTTCTCACAGTACTCAACTTTCTTCACCAAGCAAGGTGTCACCATGGATAGATCACTTGGACCTAGCTTTATGGTCCCAGCGGCTTCACTGCAGACCTTTGTGAGCCTCTCCGTCGTTCTTTTTATTCCTGTCTACGAGTGCATCTTTGTCCCCATTGCACGAACCTTTACCCGAAAACCTTCTGGAATCACAATGCTACAAAGAATTGGGACCGGGATGTATGTTTCCATCATCGCCATGGTGGTTGCAGCTCTGGTGGAAAGAAAGCGCCTGAAGACTGCATTGGAGCATGGGTTGATTGATTCCCCAAATTCGACAGTCCCAATGAGCGTGTGGTGGCTAGTTCCTCAGTACGCGTTGTTTGGTGTTGCTGATGTGTTCACCATGGTTGGCCTGCAGGAGTTTTTCTACGATCAGGTTCCAACAGAGCTGAGGAGCATAGGTCTTTCCCTCTACTTGAGCGTGTTTGGGGTAGGTAGCCTTCTGAGCAGCCTTCTTGTCTCCTTGATTGACAAATTCACTAGCACGGGGGTCCGAGACAGTTGGTTTGCAAATAACCTAAACCGTGCCCATCTTGATTACTTCTACTGGCTCCTTGCTAGCATTAGTGTCGTCGAAATCGCCTTGTTTTATTGCTTTTCAAAGTCTTACATATATAATGCGAAGAATGGTCTATAAAGCAGTAGTAGGAGAAGATATATGGTTCTAGCAGCACAGTGTATACCCTTTTGGTACTCATGTGTGTTTCTCATCTCCCTGTGTCTAGTTGATTTTTTATCCACGTATATTTACGCGGTTCCGGGGACTACATACTCTCAAGGGTATAATATACAGAAGGGTATAATATACAGATTGGGTTCTACCCTTCATTGGCAATGATGATTGTTTCTGTAGTTGAGGTTGATTATTCGAAGTAGGTTTAGCTATTGGTTATTCTTGTGATCTTCCTGCTGTATAAATGTGCATTCAATCTGCATTGTGCTTGTGCGAGGAAACATGTAATTTATATGGCAGTGCCCCTTCCTCATGGTTTCACCTTTCGAGGATGGAGAATTATGCCCGAACTTTCGTCCTCTAATATGAATTATTATTAATCATTACAAAATCTTTAAAAAAGATGTTCTTAAAGGAGACTATTTCACGATAACTTTTATATGAGATAGTTTCATCCAAGAATTTCACCATAACTTTTACAAAATCATTACAAAATACACGTTGAATATACACTAATATAATGTGGTGTAATTGAATGGAAAATAACATGATCAAAGCCGGGTATCTTAAGCGTAAAAATTAAAGTTGAATCAATCATAGTGAGCCTAGAATTTTCGATGTAGCTTCTATTAATGCAGATATGATTTCTCTTCAGACAAATGTAATTAAAGTTGTCCCAAGAAGGGAAAATAACTTTCTCCTTTCTTTTTGTGTTTTTTTTGGGGGGGGGGGGTGTTGATGTATTCAACAATGTCCAGGGATTAGTAAAACTTCCAAGACACAGCAAAACTTCCATGCAAAATTCTTAATTTTGTTTCATAACCTATATTTAGATTTGTATCCTTTATTTTGTCTTAATTACTCGTGTTAATCACTTGACATTTGAGTATTATCAGTACAAACTCTCAATCTTTCATTTTGAAAAAAAAATACAATAATGATCGTTAAATCTTAAGTAACATCAATGCTAAACAGTCCGTACTCTAATATGTATGTAACATTCGATGCTTTAACATAAATATGACTGTCTAAATACACTAGCCATATGTTGCTTGCACTCCACCAAGTTCCAACATCATGTCTCGTGTGAAATGATGCCATTGATGGCATAAATGTCGACAACATGGAAAAAACTTATCCCATTATTCTCTGATAGTGTGTGTCCATCTGACTCCAATGTGGAATTGAGTTGCCATAAATTGCAGATTTTGCAGCTGTCTGCATTGTCTTCTGTCCCCCAAAAGCAAAAGTTCCCCTCCATTTTCAATTCCTGCTTTGTAATAACTGTTATAGGCTGTTTAAAAGCCCCACGATGTCTTTTCAACTTCTTGTCATCATAGCATGTTTCAAGTTTAAATTATGTGTGATTTGATTATTTGAATTTATCCCATTTGAAAAAAATTGTATATATTTAAGAAATTTTGTGAGACTTTTAAATTCGGATGCATCATTTTTTCTATTTTGATTGTTTGAATCTGAATCTGATTTAAATTTAGGGTTGTTCAATTTATTCAATTCAAAAAAGGTGGGTACGAGTATCAATATCTCTTCCAAGTTTTAAGTACCGTCTGACTTGTTCTAGCCAAACTTATATCTTTGCACGAATATTTGCCGATGCTACCTAAATATTCATGACTAATCTAACTTGCACAGTCATATTCATCCAAACAATAACAACAGTTTTCAGTGTAAGTCCCGCCTTTGCAAAATCTGAAAAGATCCAAATATAAATAGCTTTATCTCTATATACATTATTATTTATAGAGAGACTGTTTCCAAACATACCTCGAAAATGGAATTGGACAAAATGATTTCTTTCCAATGTCTAATAACCATTAAGTAATCGACATATGTTATTATGACAGTAGAGCATTGCCTGTCATTATAGACCTACATAACTTGAGTCACTCCGCAATCATTGGCTCTTACAACCTTACTTATTGCTTGAAGCAAATATTCTTCATTCTGCCCCTTCAGTCCTTATGACAGTATCCTGGATTATGACAGTAGAGCATTGCCTGTCATTAACAGAAACTTTTCGATCAGTTAAAAAACCAACAACCTTTAAACCACATTTAGTTAATGCTGATTAAAATTGAACAATCAATTCTGGATTGTTCTTAAAAAAAGTTTACTTGAGCTACACGCCAACCTGCGAAACTGTCAGCTGTAAACAGCATCATGCATCCTTGCTTGGTGATGTTTAGGGTTTGGATACACTTTCTTCTTCAGGGGTAATTTTACCTCTCTAAACTTCTTCTGCAGTCTGTTCCGTTTCTGTAAAGTAGTATGTAGTCTACGATTTTTAAATTTAGGGTTAAACGGAATCAGTTTCTTATAATTTTTTAGAATTCATGGATAAGGCTACTATATCTGACCCCATACCTCACACAGTGGCGGAATTTTGGAATATTACATTTGGATATAATTTCTTCTTCAATTCCCACCTAAATCTACCCATCTTTTCACATTATTATTCCTTATACATAATACACCAAGTCGCCTATATTAGTCAACATAATTATACATTTATATATACATTAATTGGTATATTCTTTTTTGTGTGGGGGCTATGAAAACTTAAAAGTCAATAATTAAAGTTGTTTACAATGTAATTAGGAGGCTCACCTACCACACTTTAAAAAAAAGAAAAGAAAAAAAGATTAGTATATATGTATTGATAAGATTGATCGTCATTGACATATTTCATTAATTATGATTATCATGTAATTAGAAGAAAGTAGCTATATAATTGAGTCAGTTATAGCTATGTATAGCATAGACAACCAGGATTAAGGCCTGGCCTCTACAAGTAATTAATCAATTAGTGATTATATATTAGCTTAATTGCTAGGGTAGGCGTCAACCATGCAGAAATTAAGGAGTATAGGTACTCTGCCTAAGCAATGTGCTTGATATTCTGTGCATGTCTCCTGTATTGTACAAGGGGGGAAATGTTAACCAAATTTTTTTAAAATAAATTAAAAGGAAAAAGAAAAAACACACGTATCGTGCACTTTTGTGACGCTTGTTTGAGTTGGCAGCTAGCAAATCCTCCTTGTCGTAGTTTCAACTTGTGAACAATAACAGCAACAATAATAACATTGCAACAATAACAGTAATAATAATAATAATAATAATAATAATAATAATAATAATAATAATA
>JACYFF010031954.1:1831514-1871156 GCA_017589665.1 Selenicereus undatus | reverse complement strand
ACTAGTATATTAATAATAGGAAATCATAAAAGTCAGTGTTCTTGATCTACAGCCATAGAAATTCAGTCCAATGGTCATGAGTTACAACTAGAGCTGGATAATAGGATAAGTTAGATCGGAGTTATATTTCTATCGAATTTAAATAGGTTGAGAATTCCTCGATTAGAACCTAATCTATTTATTGAACGGGTTGAGAAACTTTGACCTGTACTCATTTAATTTTTAAATGGGTTAACCTGCTTAACTTATTTAAGATAAACAGATCGAGTTTAGTCGTCTAATTATCCATTTTCACATGTAATATTTTCAACGACTACGTAAGTACATAGCGTTAAAAATTCAGTTTACATATCATATTAAGCAATTACTCTCTAAAACTCATCTGATTCATCATAATTTACATGTTTTTAAAATTTTGTATTCTTAACTGTTTAACAAAAAGGTAAACAGATAATGGCAAATGGAAAAATGAGTTGACTTGCTTAACTCATTTAATTAAACGGGTTAAATAAATACTTTTTTCGTATCGAGAAATTTGACCTAAACGTAACCTATTTAATTATACAGATTGAACGTGTTAACCCATTTAATTAAACCGGTTGAAAATTTATATCCAAACTCACTTAACTTCGTGTCGATTTCGGATCGGTAATCGTGTCTGAACAACCTAGCTTGCCCTGCCCTAGTCATAACAATGTGTATCACTCAATTTATTTTGTCAAATTCAAATTTCTAATATACTAGATATATTATATGTATGTGTAGATTTATTTAAGTTTCAAAAAAAAAAAAGAATTGATTTAAAACTAGAATGTAGTCTAATAATGTCAGAGACCAAAAAAAAAAGCCAAAGAAATTATTACGAAAGCATGAAGAGGCAAATTATGGAGATAAAATTATTAAAATTATTAAATTCAGAAAGTCCTTTGTTAAAAATAAAATGAAAGAAAGGAAAAGGGGACACACATAACATGCAGAAGCAAACCCGCAGCTTTGCAATTGGTTTTGTGGTTGGCTTTAAAAGTCGCATGGATTTAATGATGAAGGCAACTCAGATGACACCCTGGTGAAGAAAACTTTGAGACAGACCAACCACCATCTCACACGTGGCCAATATGGGTAGGTTAGTTTGGTGGCCATGTCAGCATTGAGCACACCATTGACCGTTATGGCCCTCGTCATTTTCATCTGTGTCACAGGCATGTTACTCTGCCCCGTCTGGTTGTGTGAACAAGGGAATAAAATCAACAAGCCTGAGCTTAGGGGTGTACCTGAGTCGAGCTGACTTGGATTCGACTCGATCAAATAAAGGTTTGGTTCGGGTAAGATAACATACTATTTATTTTTATTCCGAAGTTATAAGAGTTAGATTTTGATTTTAAAAAGCAAGTTAATTAATAGATAAGAAGACGTCTTTTGTAAGTAATTGGCACGCATGATACTTCATATTAAATGTAAGGTTTTTGACACCTTATCATATATATATATCAATTGAAATAGGTCGGTCTGTGCCATTTTGAATAAAATTAAATATAACTTATCTTTATTTTTCAATATCTATCATCAGATGTTTTTACATTGGTATAAGTATGTACCAATAGTTTTTTAAAATCCTTTTTATTATTTTACTTTTTAAATTGAGATTTCCGTATGATACATATGTAAATCTAATATCTCCCATTTCAGCTGAAAATTGAAACAAGAGTCAATATAGTGCCAATAAGTATAATTTGTGCCTAAGAATGAGAAGGAGTAGCTTTCAAATGAAAATGGTAATTGGAATCCTTAGAAAGACATGATTATCAAGTCAAGCAATCTAATTAGAACTATTGTTCAAGCAAGGAATGCATGTTAGCCTATAATTTACTTTTTAGAAAGGTTAAGTATGTGTATAACTTTTTTTACTTAAATTATAATTGATTAATTAGAGTAAAATGTATTGTTAAATTTTCACGTTTCCTTTTTCATATGCGGAGTTAAGAATAATCTAATGTTTAAGGAAAACAATCTCTCATGATTCAAGTATAAAGGGTAGTCTGATGCACGAGCATCCCGTGTTCACGCAGGGTCCAGGGCAGGGCCGCACCCCAAGTAGTGAATTGTAAGCAGTCTAACCTGACTTTGTCAGTGACTAATTTCATGGCTCGAACCCGTGACCTTTTGGTCATACGGAGACAACCTTATCGTTGCTCAAAGGCTCCCCTTATCTCATGATTCAAGTATGATACTAATAAATTGATATTACTTGTTTGTCCAAATATATTTCCATAATTATGACTCAATAGTTTTAGTTGGACCTGAATTTTCGAATAAAATGAATTTAGAACACCAGGAAAACAAAGAAAAAAAATGATGAATATAGACATGTCGAGGCCACTAATAACGTAGGATTTGTTGATAGCAATAGCTCATACATCTTTTGCTCAATATTTATAGTTAAGTCTGCTCTTGCAGAATTCATGTACCATTGTATTATTATAAATTCCATGAGATAGAGAAACTGAAATATAGGATTCAAAAATTAAATAAAAAATCATATGCTTTAACCAAAGTTTCCAACTATTTAGTGCCTGTTCTTTTCGTGGGTAAATTGAGGTGAGTAAAATGGTGAAGTGGGTTGAACTAGATTAAGGTGGATTAAAGTAGGTTGATGTGAGCTAAAGTAGATTGAAATAGATTGAATTTTTTTATGTGATAAATTAAACTTGGTAACTGAATATGAACAGCTAATAAACAAAGTTATCCAGTTTGAATAACAATTACGTAAAATGCAAGTGAAAGAATAACCCTAGCTACGTAGTTTTGACTATTGACTATGTGCCATTTCAGATATAGACAAACAAAGAAAAAGAACCCTAATTAAAAAGTAGAAAATTGCGATTAGAATTTTAAAACATCTACGCTATACATTCTTGTAAGTTACGTGAGAATTCATATACCATAATCTAAGTTAATATAAGACGGTCTCATATTAAATTTACTGTTGTAATTAAAGTGATATATATTAATGTCTGATATAAATTTTTGTAAGATGATCTAATACAAAACAAACTGAATGAGTTCGTTATGTTATTAACTTAAACAAAAGAAGGATTGGAAAAAATCTAAAAGTTGGAAATTTTGTAAATTTGAAACTATAACTTACTAATTTATTCACTTTTCGTTTGAAAATAAATTATCCACTTTTTTTTTTTTGTTGAAATTTTTGAGTTTGTTTTTGGAGGAGGGTCCTACAAATTCCCCAATATGTAGCTGGCAGTCGATTTCTGACAGTCTGTTTTTCTCTCTCATCCCCCACTCCAACGTTCACATTCCCCTCCCCACCCCACCATTCTTCACTTGATAAAGGCCCTCCTCCCCTGTTCTGCTCCACCATTGTCAACCAAACAATTCCTACTCTCTCTCTCTCTCTCTCTCTCTCTAAATTCTCTCTACTGTTACCTTCACAATCAGAGGAAAGAACTAACGAAGCAGAAAAAAAGGATCAAAATCAGCTATGGCTGAAGAAACCACCCAGTCCCCAGAAGCCCCAGTACCAGTTGAGGAAGTGGTGGTCCCAGAGGCGGAGAATCCGGTGGCGGAGGATGAGAAGGCGGTGGCTGAGGCGGAGAAGCCGGCAGAGGTGGTGACTGAGGTGCCTGTTAACGAGGAGGTGGAGAAGAAGGTTGCCCAGAAAGCCTCTTTTAAGGAAGAGACTAATGTTGTTAGTGAGCTCCCTGAGTCTCAGAGGAAGGCTCTCGAGGACTTGAAGAAGCTCATCCAAGAAGCTCTTGAGAAGCATGAGTTCTCCTCCCCACCTTCTGCTCCTTCGAAAGAGGAGGAGAAGAAGGTGGAGGTGGAGCAGCCTCCCGCCGCCGCCTCCGAGGCTGAGAAGCTGGCGGAGGAGACTGCTCCTCCGGCTCCCGCTGAAGCGGAGCACCCGAAAACAGAGGAGGAGCCTCCTAAAACAGAGGAAGAGGCTCCTAAAACAGAGGATCCCTCAAAAACAGAGGAGGAGGCTCCTAAGACAGAGGAGGAGGAGCCTGCAAAAGTACAGGAGGAGGCTCCTAAAACAGAGGAGGCCCCCAAAGCAGACGAAACCACCCCTGCCACGGAGGTGGAGAGGACCGTTGAGGCCATCAAGGAGACCATCGTGGAGGTCGTGACACCAACACAGCCACCTGAGGCGGTAGCCGTGGCAGAGGAGGAGGCCCCAAAGGCTGAGGAACCCACCCCTGTTGTTGTCCCTGAGGAGGTGTCTATTTGGGGAATTCCTCTGCTTGCTGATGAGAGGAGCGATGTGATCCTCCTCAAGTTTCTAAGAGCCAGAGACTTCAAGGTGAAGGATGCTTACACTATGATCAAGAACACTGTTCGTTGGAGACAGGAATTTGGGGTTGATTCACTGCTTGAAGAAGACCTTGGAAGTGATTATGAGAAGGTGGTCTTCACTCATGGCCATGACAAAGAAGGTCGCCCTGTTGTTTACAACGTGTTTGGAGAGTTCCAGAACAAAGAGCTCTATCAGAACACCTTCTCTGATGCAGAGAAAAGGAAGAAGTTCCTCAAATGGTTGATCCAGTTTCTTGAGAAGACAATCAGAACCCTTGATTTTAGCCCCAAGGGCATCAACACCTTTGTTTTGGTCAATGATTTCAAGAATTCTCCTGGGTTTGGGAAGAGGGATCTCTACAAGGTCATTGACAAGTTCCTTGAGATTCTTCAGGACAATTACCCTGAGTTTGTTGCCAAACAGGTATCTTTTTTTGCCCTTTCCAATTGAATTCTGGGTTTTTGGGCACTGATTTGACGTGGGTTTGTCTCAAAATTGGATCTTGAGGATTAATTTTGATCTGGGTATTCCAGTATCTCATTTGTTCATCAATTAACTTGAGGGGTGGATTGATTGAATGTTCTTTTTGTTCTGGGTAATTTTAGCTATGCATCAATGTTTCCTGGTGGTATTTGGCATACAACTGGATCTACTTGACTGTATTTACCCCAAGAAGCAAGAGCAAGTTTGTGTTTGCTAGCCCATCTAAAACTCCTGAGGTCCTTTTCAAGTAAGTAACCATGCCTCCTCTCTGGCTCTTCTCTATGTATAATTTTATGCTAAAATGGTAAGTAATTTGTTCAGATAATCGTCTTGCTAGGTAGGTCAAGGACTATAATATAACTTTACGATAAAATCGTGTGTAATTTGTTTGGATGATGTGAAAAAACAGGTACATAGCTCCAGAACAAGTGCCAATTCAATTTGGTGGGCATAGCAAAGATGGTGATGAGCATGAGTTCTCCCCTGCTGATCCAATCACTGAAGTTACCCTCAAGCCCGGCAGCAAACACCCTATTGAGTTTGCCCTTTCTGAGGTGGGTAACACCCGTTCATTTTGCAATTAAAATATGCATGTTTTAGACAAGATTGTCAAAATTAGAGTTTGGTCACAAGTCAAACGGATTAATTTTGTGTCAGCCATGAAAATAGTTTAGATTTATTCAAAATTAAAAAATAACATGTTTTCAAGTTAAATGGTGAACTTCAAGTTGAGTTCGAGTCGGGTTACCGTGTCAGGTTAGATTTTCCTAGCTCTAATCAGAATATCTGGATTTGAATTAGGTATTCTTGGTGTCACTCTCACCTTGATTGAGACCATCTGTGAGATGACTAGCTGATTGGGGATTATCTGATTGATTAGTTAGTGCTAAGAGCTTAAAACATTTGATACCGTGTTTAGAGATTTTACTAGTTAAGTTATCGACGCCTATACAATTAATATATTGACGAATTTCGCCTTTGGATAAAATTGACAGGGAACTGAGTTGGTATGGGAATTGAGAGTAATTGGATGGGAAGTGAGCTATGGTGCTGAATTCTTACCTACAAAGGAAGGAGGATACACCCTAAATATTTCGAAGCCGAAGAAGGTTACACCAAGTGATGAGCCCATAATATGTGACACATTCAAGGTCACCGAGGCCGGTAAGGTGGTTATCACCATTGACAACCAAAGCACCAAGAAGAAGAAGCTCTCCTATCGGTCTAAGATCAAGGCTTAAGAGCAAAACAAACTCGTAATCAGTTCATGAAAATTTGCATTCATTTGCAACATGATAATTCTCTAATAAGATTATCTTTATTATAGTTCTTTTTTTGCATTAATTTTTTGTTACATCTATTTTGGTAAGGAGTTTTGGGGTTTTTTTTTCTCTTTTTATTTGTGTGCAGTGTAACTGATACTCTTTTTTTGTCTGTATATTCTATGTAAATTTAATTATGGTTTGCATAATTGTGATAATATTTGTTTTGCAATTGCTATTTTATTTCTTATTTAATTCCTCCTTTATTAAAAAAAATATCTTGTTTTCTTTTGCCCTTCTGGAACTTGCCATGTGGGCAACTGTGAGGTGGCCGGTGGGGGCAGCATGTTTGTATTATTGGAGCATGTATTCAATCAAAGACCCACTAATTTCAAAAGCATGGATTTGACAGTGATTCTTGGTGATTTTGATCAACACTTTTTATCTGGAAAAAAAAAGCCCCTTTTATTTGAAAGAAAAAGGCAAAA
This sequence comes from Selenicereus undatus, assembly GCA_017589665.1. Lineage (NCBI taxonomy): Eukaryota > Viridiplantae > Streptophyta > Magnoliopsida > Caryophyllales > Cactaceae > Selenicereus > Selenicereus undatus. The sequence goes on along the minus strand of JACYFF010031954.1, from coordinate 1,864,611 downwards.
TTAAATCCTAAAATGACATGAAGAGAGTGTCCCAATTCTCCCAATAGGGTGAATGTGTACTTTGTTGTACATGAACTTATTTTTCTAAGTTATTTTCCAGCATAACTAATAGATAATATCGCATTTTTTACGGACATGAATGTCGGTAGAGTTAAGGCTGCCTACATTTGGATCTCCCCAAACCCCGCGAAAGCGGGACCCACACTGGGAGGTGGTGGTGTTGTTATCTATAAATAATATCACATTTGATGATACTGTTAACTAATTTAATTGATGAAATTTTTACAAGTTATTCAGAGTCACCCACCGTTTGTAAGCGAAATGGATGATTGATGTTGAATATAGGATGCAGGTAAGTCTAAATGTAATTGAGATCATCATCTAAAAACAAGTTAATTTTGATTTTAAAAAAGGTAAAATTATTATTACTCTTAATATAGTTTTGGAATTGTGCTATTTCCTACTTAGAGTTGATTAGTATTCAGTACAGCTTTGAAATAGGTGGATGGTGTGGACCAACAATTAAGATGATGATCCATTTGAGGTTGGTTAATGAAGACTAATAAAAAAGGGACAAATTTTTTAGGTATTTCACGGATGTGAAATGGCGTTGAATGATCAACAATTACAAGTTTACTTCACAAGACGTAGATTTTTAGATCACCATCTTTATAAGAGCTACTATGATTTTGAGGCGAGTTTTAAAATTTTAAATTAATAAATTTTTACGCAAATGAATATTTGAGAAAAAATTGATTTTAAAACAGGAAATATAAGAAATGAGGAAATTTGTTGAATATGAATTGCATAATTTAGGCATTTATATCTTATTATTATGGCGATTTGCTAGTTTGCTGTTGGCGGTTTCTATCAATCTTATACAAACTCCCGTGTTGTACATGCATCAAATTCGGTGTTGGCTTCATGCATCTATTTGCATCTATCTTAAATTATAGTCATTTACTTTTTTTCTTAGGTGAACAAATAGACCACGTTTCCTATAATTATTGTTAATTCATAATTAATATAGATGGACCGAACAATCTATCGATTATCTACCCATAATGTCTATCCATAATTTGATCATAGGGACCAATATCACAGTATGACTCAAGTACAACCCCTATATTAGCTCATTCAAAACCACAACCTCATGATCATCTTTACATGTCCCATATAACTAGCTATAATTAATTGAGTGAAAATGACATTGCAAAAAAATGGAAAATAGTGAAATGATGAGGCCATCTGGCAAGCACGCTCCAAAAGAGAAGGGAAAATAAAACTTTTGCTTATTAAAATCATGCCTAAATATTTGCTTTTTCATTGGGTTTGGTCACCTTCTTTAATAAATATATATATATATATATATTAGGCCAATCTAATTAAAAATTAGATAATGTGATTTCAGTTCTATGTAACATAAATAAATGTTGAATCCTCCTTGCTCCTTTACGGTATTTGGTGGAGTCTCATCATTTTATCCACCACCATTGAAGCAATTGATTATTAGGGTTTTGATTCCTTTGTTAAATTAATCAAGTCATAGCCTGCAAACTGTAGATTGATTTAAATGACACCATTTTTTTATAAAAAAAAAAATTAAAAAAAGTTTGATTTAAGTAACTTGGAGGGACCCTCACATATTCATCCATATGTGTTCTCTCCAATCCTATTCCTAGCTCAACCAGTCTCCCCCCCCCACTCCCCAAAAAAAAACCTAGTCGGACATTTATTGAGGTAGTTTCAAAGGGGCAATTTCTTACGTATTCCTAGTAGGTTATCTTCTTAATGTCTCTCTCTCTCTCTATATATGTGTGTGTATTTCACATGTGTATTTATTATATATTAGTTTTTTAACATAATTTATTGATGTGACTCATGTGAGTATATATTCCGAAGAGTATGATATATGTATTGTTTTAAGGGAAACAATTTTATTTGATGCAACACCAGCACACCAAATTGATTGCAGAATCCAATGAAATTCTTGTCATGAATACTCAGCCTTTCTAACAAATTCTTGTCATGGATACTCAGCCTTTCTAACATTGATATCATATATACCAAAGCCTATATCATACTTCTAAGAGTACATACTTTCACAAACCACGTCAGTGCCAAATAGTAAAAATTGTCTATGTGACAAATACACGCTGAAAAAATATGTATATATGACAAATGATAGTATACACTCATAGGTGTATGATATACATTACCCATATATACTCGAATCCGTACAATCAGATGCATTTTAAAAGAGGAAAGTTATTATTTCGTGTCGGGAATTATAAAAAGAGGTGAGTTTTAGAAAAATAAAACATATTATTATATATGATAATCCAGAATCTATAAATTCGAGACTCCTATATAATTTTTACCCCTTTGCCTTTTCGATTCCAAAAAAAATATAAGATTTCAAAGAAAAATCTAAGTCCAAATAAATTCTAAGTGTCCTCATTTGTTTACTTTGAAAAACCAGATGTATTGTAGGGGATTTTCGTTGCAGAGACTCAAGAACATATTTTCTTTTTTCTTTTTTTTTTGCAGAAAGTATAATGTCTGAAAAGCTTATAAATTATGCAATGAAGGCCCAATAGTTAAGCCTCTTTACATGATATTATGGGCTTTTTTGTTAGCAGCTTGTGCAGGCACAATATACAAAATGGATATAACACAAATCACAAATAAAAAGCTAAAGAAGCTTAATTCCAATTATGAATGTGCCTTTTTTAGACCCAAATTATGGATGTGTCTAAATTTTATAAAAAAATAAAATTATGAATTTGTCTAAATTCCCACAACAATTTGTGAATCATCAGTTTCGCTCGATTAATGTATTGTCTAACTTCTCGTTCAGAAATACTCTGATATCATGTTTAAAGACCATCTCAACTAAAAATTTAAAACGATGATTGAAAGTATAGGAATAAGTTTTATACTCTAACAAATATGATGATTTAATTTTAGACCCAAATCAGGACTTTGAAGTTTCACAAGAGTTTTTAAAATTGATCCCAAAAATTTCACCAGAGATCTATAAATTTCACAAAAAATGAAATGATCATAATCAATAATTCATAAACTTCTTCTATCTGATCTTTACAATTGATTCAAAGTCTTTATCATATATTCGAGAGTATATACTCTCATATAACACAATAAATAATTATGTATTAAAAAATAGAATATATGACAAATGCACCCCAAGAAAATATGTATAGATTATATATGAGAGCATGTGCACACGGATGTATATAATAATTTGCCCAATTGACTAATATAGGAATAGATGAGAACAAGACGGCTTAATCTTATCCTCGCATCGACAACTAATATTTTCTATATTTTTTTTTAAAGAAAGGTAAGTAATGCAATCTAAGAAATTCTTATCTCAGAAGTGTTTCTAGCTAATGAACAACTAATGATTATAAATCAACTTTATAAAAGAAAAGGCTGTGCTTTACAGGTGATGAGTTCAAATTTCACAAGTGGTAATCAAGCTGGTGGCCTATCCATTCAATTACCTTAAATGAAAGGGCAAGCCTACCCTCTTTTATATGAATAGTCACAACTCACAAGGCATCTTTACAATGGCTATTTTTTAGATGCACATGCTAACAACTCCTCTCAATGTAAGTTCCGTTTTTATAGGGTCTGAGGAGATCAAATGTGGGCAATTTTACCTCTACCAACACTCGTATAAGTAGAGAAACCGATTCTAGAGGCACATGCTATTGCATGGATATTGCATCTATCCCTTCAAAAGGCACTTGTGATCTTCAGTTCTTCACCTAAAATCAATAATCAAGTCACCGTCTTCTAATAGGAATGCTTGTAAAAGTAAAGCTGCATGGATTTGGATTTCCCCAGATTCTGTTGATGTGAAGCTCAAACTGTGTAAGGTATTCCGAAATTGTTTGGCCGCCCTGACCCAGATGAGAAATCAATAAATTTGAACTAGCCCTACATAAATTGTGCGTGTAAGCTATCCAAACTCTTAACTGAGCTACGAACTGTGCCTATAAGGTACCCAAAAGCTTAACTGAGCGACAAGCTAATGTGAACCGAATTCCTCATGGTTCAGTCACTGGCCTAGACCACACAAGGACGCACAAGGCAGGTCATGAATCAGCTCGCATTGTGGACGATGCAGTGGCTCATTACAAACATAGGTTGCATCAGACACTGCTATCCTATAGAAATGAGTTTCAGAGTAGCTTAACAAAGAAAACAAAATGTGAATGAAAAAAATGTGCTTCAGAGTTCTAAGATCCACAGAACAGACAAGTACACAGATCAAAACAAGCAGGTTTCACAAAGTTTTACAGCCAACTGATATCATTCTTTACACTCTCCACACACCTACTGCTTCTACTCGTCCCATTAGATCACAATCCAACACCAAGTTCATGATTCCAGACGCTCCATCAGCAAGCCATTTGCTCCAAGACAAAAGACAACAGCCCAGAAAGTTTGAAAAAGATGAAAAAAGGAAAAGAAATGTCACACCAAGATGTCATTAAAGAAAAGGGACTTGGAAATTTCATCTACATTTTGAACAAGGAAATCATCTCCCGGTCATAATGATGATTAAGCAGAATCTATTGCTTCTGACATTCCATCGAGTTGATTGTAAAATGTGATCTAGCAGGAGTTCCAAGCGGTCAATCAGAGAAAGGCAGCACCTTGTACCTGTAGAGGAGCTTCCTTCTCTTGAAAGTTGGGTTGTCGACTGTGAGGACTATCTTTCCAAGTTCACTGATTTTAAAGCTTCCAGAAATTACAGGATAGTCATTAGGAGCCATCTTGGTTGCCTTTTGTATTATCACAGTGTAAGCATCCTTATCATTAGGCACAAATTCAGCACTGTATGTGACCTCCCAACCTACTACTCGGAGCTCCCATACAATGACACATTTCTGCAAAATCAAATATCACAATTACAAGACTTTTATAGATAAATTAGCATACAGCTTTAGAACAACAATCACCCACTCCATGTCTAGGCAGACGAGGGTAAGGGGGAAGCCTCGCCCTTGCTATGAACAATCGAAAACCCTGTTTCTAACTGATCGCAGAAAGAGTTTGGTATGAAACATATGATGGTTAAGGTAGGAGATAATCAAAGCCTCGACCAACTGATTACAACGGCAATAGCAATGCTAGATGTTAGTAAGGATGATGGCGAAGCATAATACATAGAATTGCGTAACCTTATAACCTACCTCAGCACATATTATTTCCACAAATTGCTTCGTTGCAGATTTTAGATTGATCTCAGTTGCAGGATCATCCACGGTGAAATCTGGGTTGCACTCACAATAGTCGACACTCAAGCCACCGTACTGCATTGGGACTTGCTCTGGGGATATGTACCTGGGGCACCCAAAACGTCAAATCTTCAATCCAATTGCAAACCGCAGAATAAACTGAACGAATGGTATAGAATAGGGTTTGATCGGTACTGACTTGAAGAGTGTTTCAGCTGTTTTTGAGGGTCCAGCAAACACAAACTTGCTTTTGGTCCTCTGGGTCATAAATGGGCTCATCATGGTGTAGAAAGCCACATACCACCAGGGCACATTGATGAACACCTAACAAATAACATAGCACAAAACCAGCAAAAAACCGTCATTTCCCTGTATCACATATCCATAAACATCCTCACAGATCCTTCAAAAGGCCAAATCTTCATCTTATCATTGAAGATTCTTTACACCAAATATAAATAGAATCCAAACATAAAAAGGCCCTCTGAATCCATGATAAGAGATAGAATAAGAAGTCAAGATTAAATCCCATTTTGAGGAAAAGTTCAAATTTTTCTGAAGAATGCACCAAATTAGAAATAATCGCATGTCCTTCAGCACATAAGAATACACTGCATAATTCAATCATTGTCTTCATCAGTCAATCCCAGATTATAACTCAACCACAGTATTGCCATCACTCACAGAACTAGAGGCTAAACTCAATCAGAAAGCATAAGAGATCTTGAAATATACAACCCACGAAGCAGAAACTTCAGAATAAGCAAGCCAAGAAGAATATATACCTGTTTGGCGACAAATTCAGGATAGTTATCCTGGAGCAAATGGAGAGCCTGCCTAGTAGCTTGCCGGAGCTCGCGCTTGCCGGGCCCTGGAGCGTTCTTCAAATCATTCACTTGAAAGATAGTATTAACCCCAACAGGCCTAAAATCCAATTTCCTGATGCTCCTCTCTAAGAACTGAATCCTCCACCTCAAGAATTTCTCTCTCCTCTCCTCAGTTGAGAATGTCTTGACATACAAATCCCTATTCTGAAACTCCCCATACACATTATAACAAACAGGGTGACCTTCCCTATCATGTCCATGCATAAAGACCACCTTCTCCAAATCATCCCCCAAATCTTCCTCCACCAATTCATCAATCCCAAAATCATTCCTCCATTTGAGGGTGTTTTTGAGCATTTGAAAAGACTCATTAACCTTGAAATCCCTGGCTCTGAGAAACTTGAGCAAAACTACATGGGTTCGCTCGTCCTTCAAAAGGGGTATTCCCCAGATGGAGATTTCATCTGGGTTTTTATCATGCTGATCTTGCTTAACATCAGATGTGGACGCTGAAACGTCGGATTTGGGGATTAGGGATTTGTTTGAGACAGCATCTTCAACGAGCTTTCTGAACTCATCTAGGGATTTGCGCTCGGATTCGGAAAGATCTGCCATCAAATTGCTCTCCACTTTGAATGACTCCGCCGGTTGTATAAAAGCCCTCTCTTTGGGCTTCTCAGATTCCACGATTGCCTCTTCCGGAGCTGGCTGTTCCACCGCATCCTCCACCTGAGCTGGTTGCTCCGCCGGAAGTGGAGCTTCTTGCTCTGGCGGCGGGGGAGATTCTTTCTCTGTTGGTGGTGGTGGGTCGGTGTCAGTTGGGGGTTGTGGGTTGGGGTCAGCTGTTGTTGAGGTGGGTGCAGGGGATGGCTCCGACGGCGGCGCTGGCGCTGGTTGGGCAGCTTCGTCCGCCATTTTTGTTGGCGTTTGGTAAGTGAAGTGAGTGAGTGAGAGTGTGTATGAGAGACACAGACAGGACGGCGATGGTGATGGAGAGGTATGGGAGCCGTTGAGGTATCCAAAGACAGGAAGATGGAGGAATAAAATTTAACGAAAAAACGAAAATGAAAATGAACGGGGAAGTGGGGCCACGTGGACAACAAAATTTCTATTTCTAGTCAAACTAGTCACAATTCTTATGTCTCATTCGGTAGGCATATATAAAATAATTAAAAAAACAAATAAATGAATGTAAGAAATGGATAGGAATATTGAAAGTGTTTGATAAACGGCTTTTTGAAGAGTTTTATAATAAAAAAGATTTTTTTTAAATCAAATTTAGCTGTTTGATCAAGTAAATAAACCAATCTGAGTGTTTGGTGAAAAAAAATTTTAGATGAGATTTTTGAGTCTAAAAAGCTAATTTTATGAGCTTTTCGGAGAATTTGCTTTTTGTCTCACAACTTTATGAGAAACAGCTAATTTTATAAACAGTTTACAACAAACAGCTAACGGCTAACAACTAATACAAATAGCTAACAACTGTTTGTCAAATAGGGCCATTATCATTTGATTTGCTTTATTGTTAGAAAAAAATCATTTTTGATCAAAAAAGAAAAAGTTCATTAATTATCTGCTATTTTAAGTTTTATTTATTTTTAAAAGAATTTTTATGGATAATAATGTTTGTCAAGACAAAGCTACCTGCATACTAGCATCATTTGTCACTAACATCTTTCCCTGATTGCAAACTATATTCCATAACCATGAGCCAGCAAAATATGTTTGATATAGACAAAGAGTTTTGACTTTTGACGTAAAGATTTGTCAACATATTGACAGTTTGGTGATATCAAAATTTTTTGTTTTTTTTCTCCGCTTTTTTTCCTTTCATTTTTAAAAATGAAGTAGATGTAAAAAGAGTGTAGGGATAATAAAATATACATTCAAATAAACTTTTTTAAAAAAAAATATAAATTAAACTATGTTAGAAATGACATTTTTTAGCGGTATGATCATTATTACACTTCGGTTAAAAATGTAATAGCGTTCAAAAGTACATTACTGGATAAGAGTGCCAATGAAAAATGACATGTATATCTTATTTTCATTATTTTTGTAGATAGTAAGTTTGACTATCATGTTATGTCTCATTTTTATGCATGAACCGAATAGTCATAACAGGTTTGATCCGAAAGCGTTCGAGTTATAAAATCTTGTCAAATGTCCTAAACTTTTTTGGACGATTTTGGGTCAAGTTATACAATTGGATAACTTATCATCAAGTGATACTTACTTTTCTTAAGTAAAGTCCCAGCTCTCAATTTTAAGATTTGTGATTGAAAAAAACTTCTTATAGGAGCGGTTTATATCTCATGCAGACCAATAATAGTCCGACTTTAGTTTATTAAAATATGAAAGATTAAAAAAAAAAAGAATTATCCCCTTAAGGCCTTAAAGCCCAGTAGTTCAGGCCCAAGTACACTTGGGCCTGTGCCCAACGTTGGATGTGTCCCGAGCTCTGTGCGTGTGTATGAGAGAACACGGGAGAGAGAGAATCCTTGTGTTCTCTGGTTCTGAAGAAAGCGGAAGAACTTGAACGAAGAAGAAGAAGAAGAAGAAGAAGAAGTAGATTTCAATTGAGGTGGGAAAAGCTCAAACTCAAACGAAGATTGGAATCAAAGCTTTGAAATCTGGAAATCAATGGCGGAGAACAACAGAGATATCCCGATTCCGAAGGAGTACGACCTGAACGCCAAATGGGATGCATGTCTTGATCTCTCTCTCCGCCGCTTCGTCTACTCATCCCTCGCCGGCGCCTTCACCGGCCTCCTCCTCTTCCGTCAGTTCTTCCTTTTCCTTCCAATTTTCCTTTTTTTCATATTTTCTTTTCCATTTAGCGGCTCCCCCCCCCCCCCTTTAGTGGGTCGGGGTCGGGGTGGAGATGTGGCATTTGTGATTCAAATTAACGATTATGTCATGATTCATATGTGGGGTTTGTTTTTCCGTCTTTGTTTGCGGGATGAAGAGTTCAAATTGTTTCCAATTAATGGAGATTGTCATATGGGCAATGTGTTCGAAGGAAATTGATGTATGGGTAGTTGCAGAAATCAATGTTAGGGTTCTGTGTGAGATTGCCTTGGCTATGGCTTTTCCTTGGTTTTAACGAGCTTAATATGCATTAAAATACCTGCATTGGATTAAATTGTTTTCGTGGGTTGGTTTGTTTAAAGTTTTTGGTGGTTTGCTAATTGCTAATTACACATTAAAGAAGACGCGAATTGGATTTGATGGTTTGCAAATGGGTTTTTTTTGTCAACCACTGCAATGCTTGATGAATTGGCCATGTATAGTGAATGTCAAATAGCTCATTTAATTCTTGTGGGCATGTGAATTCTCTCTGGCAATGTGCACACATTTGAGACAGAAGTGCAAATTTTCTAGGTTTAGTTTGGCAATAATTTGTTTCTTATGAGTTATGATTACAAGTTATGGAAAAGGAAGAATTTAGCATATTGACGGTGGATGTGCTTTCATGGCTGTCTGATATTTGAGCTGTGTCACAATTTCACATAGGACTGTTTTATAAGAATCCTTGTATCCTAATTCCTAACTACATTTCCTTTTGCCAATTTGCAAATGTTCTCATTCGAATAACAACATTATACGAAGGCTGTGGAGGAAAGGGAAAGAATCGAAATTGTTATTGAATGTTGACATTGGACTGCCAATTTTGCTTGTAGGAAGTCCTGCTACCCGTTGGGCTTCTGTAGCTTTTGGGGCTGGAGTTGGTCTTGGATCTGCGTATGCAGACTGCTCTCATTTGTTTGACAAACCTGCAACAGATATAACGTCATCAAATGTTTCTCAGGTAAGTTAGCCACCTACTCTTTTTGCACTACATTCATTCCAATCATGCCTCTTCTAATTTTTTGAGGGAATCAAGGGATGCCAAAAACTTGCTGGGAGTTCAGATCTTGTAGGAATAATGTAACTTGTTGACCAATTGTTGCGTGTAGGTAGATGACTTTGGGGAATGGGAACTTGCTGCTCTATAACCAAGAAACTTCGTTACCAAAACTAAACCAATATATTGGAGTCCGAAACCAGTGACACAGACACACACACACACAGATGCACACACGCATTTGTATGGCTGTACACACATTGATATATATTTACTCACACCAACCTATAAACATATTTAACACACACCAACTATATGTGCGTGGGAGAGACATGGATAGAGAAAGAAACGGTTCTAACAGTGCAAGTAGCCAAGTATGCCATTTAACCTTAATTTCTTAAAAATATTCCAAGCTAGTAGTCTCCTTGGGTCTTTTCTCTGTATGGCACTTACCTTTAGAAGTTCAACAGTGGTGAAATCCTGAGCTTAGTGAATGATCCTTTCATTTCTCCTCTTACACCCTGCACAGTATGTAGTTAACATGGACGATCACATGCGCACATGAACATGCACACAAACACGATCAGAATGTGTATGTGTGTGTGTGCATGTGTGCGCGCGGAGAAGACATCAATTGACACCAAGGGTTTAACATTAGAAATGACAACTTTAGAGTTTGACCCTTAATTTTTTAATTAAGGAAGATATATGGTTATCTCACCACTACCAGCCTCCCAAGTCCCAACCCTTCCACCAGCAAACAAGAAGCTATTTGGTGGCCCGCTGATGAGTCATCTGGACCAACTGTGAGAGGTAGAGATGGAGACAGATAGGGTTCTCAAGCAATGCAAGTACGCCATCCAAACTTAATTTCTTCAGAATGTGCCATCCGGTAATCTGCTTGAGTCTTTTAATGTACTTCACTACTTCCCTATCCTTCAAATGCCGAGCCTAGGGGATAATTGGGATTTTTTTTTTGTCCTTAGACTTTGCACATTATTCAAACGAACAAAATAATATAAAACAGATACTTGATATGCTATTACGGGATGCTAATATATAAATACAATAACATTGTCTTTTAAATCGTATTCTGTGACCCATATCTTTCGTGATTCGAAATATAAGTATGTTATATAACCAGTTGAAACACATGTTCTAGGACGAAAATCAGATTTTGATTCTTGAGATTAAGGACTTTGCAAGAAATGACAGTTACAAAAAGATTTGTTTTACACATGCGCACATTCACATAGCGTACATGTCAGAAATGAATTATCTCAACAGAGATGGATGTTTTCTGTATGTAAATATGTAAGATTCACATACCGGTGGTTTGAGAGGGTTATGAATATTGAACCACCTTGCTGTGGTTGTTCCAAGCTAATGTCTAGAGCAGTTAGCAATGCCAGACGTGACTTTTTTTGGGCGGTGCTTTGGGGAATGGTGTTACATGTGCACCCATTTTTACGGCAAGGCTGCTTCCAAATAGCTCATCTGCATTAGTACATCATATGGGAGCTTCATGGTGGACTCACAGCACTACATGTATAAAATCCTAGGCGCAAATATTCTCTAGTGCTTTTTTCACATTGATGTTTCTAACTTGCCTCTGTGAAAACGTAGGGTTTCCTTTTCATAAAAGATAGCTATCTCATTTATGTCACTCTGATGCTTACATTACTACATCGGCCTTCGAGTGACTCTTTAGAAACGTTGCACTGATTGTTGCATGCTTGCTATTTTTATTTTGACTTTTGGAGTAAATCTTTCGTGGGTCAAATTTTTTCTGAAATTCTTTGCATTTGCAGGGTGAACGACAATGAGTCTCGAGGTAAATTACATATTGGTGGCTTAATCAATGAGGACTCGTGACTTCAAAATTCAGAAGACTATTTTCCGATTGTAGTACTAGATTTTGTTTTTCTGGGTTATTGTAGCACCCAGTGTACTGCAAATTTCTTTAGAAATTACTTCCTTTGTCATGTAATATTGTTATGGAATCATAAACAAACAAGGTTGGTGGCTCGATTCCCGGACTAACCCTGAATGTGACGGAATTTTATTCATCAATGAAGGATTCCCCTCCCCCTTCTGAGTGCTTTACATGTTCAGAAATTCACGTCTTTCAGCTGCTAACTAGCTAGCAAATGATCACAGAGCCAGGTTCTCATGATCATGAAAGCCTCATCTGCATCTGCATCCTCCTCAGGAGACTCGGGCCTGTGCACAAACGCATGTCGTCTTCCCTTGAATACAACCACCCTTGAGTCCTTCCCAATCGCCTTCTCTAGCTCAGCAAGGGTTCCTACCGGGCATAGGGGGTCGTTGTCTCCTGTTATGAATAGAACTGGCACTTCGACATTCTGCGCCGCATTTAGACTCACCCTTGTTCCGTAGAAGGAAACACCGGTGCCAAAGGTGGAGTTCTGGTCTCTTGCCAAGACTTCCACCACTCGACCACCTCCATAGCAGAACCCTATTATGCCGAGCTTCCTAGGAATCTGTGCAGCTGTGAATTCATCTTCCATCCACTTAGTTGATGTCCCTATGTCCTTTGCAACCCTATCAGGATCTTGTTTGGCCAACCATTGCTCGAAGATAGCATTCGGCCTGTCCCTTGACCATGGATCCCCTCGAAATAGATCCGGAACTAGCACACTGTGATTCCAAATTGAACAATACTCACAATTCAGACAAACTTTCTTCCCTCCACGCCCAATTTATTCCAGTTTTGAGAAGGTAGAAAAGCTTTTCTTAGGATTAAAATCAAGTTTGAGGCATTAAAAAGTGATATTCTTATGTAATATTCAAATTTGATAATCAAGTGAGATAAAAGACTTTGTATTTAAGAGGTAACGAAAAGTAGACATACTTGAAGCCATTGCAGGCAACGCGGTAGGCAAAGTCTCTGGTGAAGGAGTCCTCAAACCCGAAAACGTCTGATAAGAGCAAAATGCCAACTCCATTGTTGTTCTTTACAGCTTTGAAGAGATAGGCACGAATTTCGTCACTGTCTTCCCCTACTTTGATCTCTGACCCATTCACTAGCTCACAGGCATCTTCATCCGACACTTCTTCCACTTTTAGCTGACTGCAAAATACGTGAACACGTCGTTGTTCTTGTGTTCTCAAAACTGCTTCTTTTCTGTAAGCAAACTGAACCATAATAGTCAAACAAATCATAAATCCGAGCATTTCTATGGTGCCCCGAAAAATGGAGTAGTAGAAAGAAAACATACCGATGTTGGAAGCAGTGAAAAAGAAGATGACGAGGATGTAGGTGAGAGCGAAGAGGGGTAGAGCGATCTTAGGAGAGAGAATTTCGATTGGTTGTTGTTGATGATGACTGGAGGGAGATTAAGCATATGAGAGGGTGAAGAAGCCAACCCCATTTTGCTGATACAGCAGTTAAAAGTACCAGAGTTTTGAGAAGAAAATACAGCAAGGGGGATATGGGATTGTGCATTTTCTAGTATACTGTTAGTTTTTGGATAAGCCAACTATATTTCTGGCTCACAAGATCAAGGTCCCCTCTCCTTGGCCCTCCACTTCCCTGTGTTTGGTCCTTGCCTAACTAGGCATTATTTGACAGAGTGAAGATCAAAGAGCATTTAGAAGTTCTCTTTGTGGGACATTAAAGAACAAGATAGTGACAATTCTTAATAATTGAGCACTATAGGTTAGTTGAAAGGCTTATCTGAATGTGAAAATCCGTCAAAAAGGTGCGAATAAAAGATCAGATAAGAAGATGCATAAAAATGTAAAAATGTTCATTTGTATACCGTATAAGTGTTCATTTGTATAATATACAAATACTCACTATTAAAATGTTCATTTGTCCACCATATAAGTGCTCATAAGCGAGTTGATTGTCATGCATGGCCTACATTACTATATGAACCTTGATCTACAGTATAATTTTTGCTCCAGATCTTGTTATGTAGAAATTATAATTGTAACAAGTTTAGTATGTAAATTAGTAAAATAAACAAGCCAAAAAAATATCAAATCGTTAGTAAATCGGCCTAACTTAACTGAATGAAATACTCTAAAATAAAAATATATTGAAACATTTCAATCATACATTTTACCACTTTTAACTCTGATTGCCTTTTTAACTTGAATGAGCTAACATGCACAACCTAAAAGCTATCCAATCCGTGACCTGGCCTTAGCAACAGTAACAACTCACAAGTATCTAAATTCCAACGCCTACTAGTACCCTGCATTTCTTCAATAATTCTCTAGTACACATTTATGTAAATATTAAATATAGATTCTGAAAAATTCATCACATAATAGAAAGTTATCATTCAAATATTGAAAAAAGTCATTAACCAAAACTAAAAATTCATTAAATGCAATAAAAAGTTCATTATTGGATACTTAATTTATATTTTTTACCTTTATATTTTCTTTCTTTATTTATTTCTTTGTTTTTAAAAAAAATCTAGAATATAATTTTTGTAGAGGAAAAACTGAAAAAGGAAAGAGAAAACAGGGCGTTATGGGTATCAAGTAGACTAGAGAGTACCGACTATTTGTTTCCTTCGGCAGGAAGGAGAAACCATACAAAGATACCCACCAATGAAGAAACAAGAAATCCAGGGAACAAATTACGGATCAAGCCAAATTTAACGTTGTAGAGAGAAGAGGTGAGAAGTGGAAGAGGAAATCAAGGTGGGAATGGAGAGAGACGGGCCACCCGCGAATGATTGCTGCTCGATTTGCCATGGCTATTTCAACATTCCTTGCCAAGCCAATTGCTCTCACTGGTTTTGCGGTTTCTTTCTTTCTTTCTCTTCTTCTTTTGTTGCCCTTGTTGTTCATTTATTGTTCATTGGGTGTGCCCCAATTTCATGTTTTTCAATCAATATGGCTGTCAATTACTATGCTAGGTTTGTAGGCTTTGGTATCTGTTGACTTCGGAACTTCTGCTGACTGCTGTGATTTTTTCTTGAAACTTTTGGGTTACGGAAAAAAGTTCTTTTTTTTGGGGGGGGGGGGGGCCCCAATCAAATGTGTCATCAATTGAGGTAGTAATGTAGTTTCTGTTCTGGGTTTGCCCCCTATTTTGAGAGTATATGATACCCTTTTGAGGATTTGGTTGGAGGACGAAATGAGCATAATTAGAGGAGCGATAAAGTTTTGTGTTGTTTGTTATCAAATGTGTCATCAATTGAAGTAGTAGTGTAGATTCTCGTCTGGGTTTACCCTCTTTTCAACATGACATGATACCCTTTAGAGGGTTTGGTTGGAAGACAAAAATGAGCATAATTGGGACAGAGGTGAAGTCTTGCGTAGTATGTAATCAACAAATGTATCATCAATTGCAGTACTAGTGTAGATTCTGTCTTGCGTTTGTCCCCTTTCTGACATACCAATTGCTATGATACCCTTTTGAGGATTTGGTTGAAAGACAAAAGTGAGCATTATTGGGAGAGAGATTAAGTCTCGTGTTGTGTGAAATGAAAGGAAATGTGTCATCAATTGAAGTAGCTAGTGTAGATTTTGTTCTTGGTTTGCCCTCCTTTTTGACATGATACCCTTTTGATGCTTTGGTTGGATGACAAAAATGAGGATTATTGTGAGAGAGATCAAGTCTTGTTTTCAATATTGTGGATTACAGTACTATTTTCTCTGACGTTATTAAGCCAGTTGTACCATATATGTTGTACTAGGTCTAGAGTTGATTACTGAATATGGGTTATGACAACAGTAGTCTTCTGATGGCTAGAGAGAATTTGAAAATAATGATAGGTTGATAATATGTGGCCTGTTCCATTGATTAAGAATCCCCGGTTGTGTGTTGGTGACAGCTCCTTGGCATCATAATCGTTGTCTTTTAGCTGTGGAGTCTTTTACATGTATTTTTCTGAAGCATCCATTGGCGCAATATGTATCCTCCACTTTTGGATGAAATGCTAGTTGAAATTTCTGGTGTGGATAGTGCATATATTGCTGCTAACTGTTCTGTGTTAAACTCATATAGTTATCTTAGATAAACTTTCATGAAAGTCTAGTGCCTCTGGTGAAGATCTGAGGGTCTGTTTGGTCCTCAGAAAATTTGGTAGAAAGAAAAGTTGAAGGAAAAAAAATATGAAGGAAAAAAAAGTAGGGAGAAAATGAGTTTTTTTCTCTTATTTGAATTGAGGAAAAAATACGAGAATTTGAATGAAAAATTTGAATGTTGATGAACTACTTGAATCATATTGATATCATTTAAGCAATGCAAGGTTAGAGGAGGTTGTGAACTTTCCTCAAACTTTCCTCACAATTTTATGAGGAAAATTTTATCACTTGTTTCTAATAATTTTTCCACCTAATTTTCCTCCATATTTTTTTTCTTTGTGATTTTCTTTAAACCAAACGCAAGAAAAAAAGTAACTTTCCTAATTTTTTTTCTTTCCACCAAACTTTCCTAGGTCCAAACGGAACCTAAAACAAAAAAGCTCCTGTTTAGCAGAGCATTACTAGAGTACTATCAGCAAATTGGAAATATGTGATTGAAACTGCTGTGAATTCAGTGAATGTGACAAATTGGCTGTTTAGATATTAGAGGCAGGATGACTTATTGCTATCATGGACAAACTGTTCTCCACTTCAAGTGGTTGATTATTTGTCTATTTCTTACTTTCATCTAGGTCAATGTATTTTACGACTTTGGGATTATGGATCAGCATTGCAACCATGTAGATGTCCTTTATGCCGTGGCCCCATTAATTTGTTGATACCTACTGAGGCTTCATTACAGCAACGGATTAACCCAGAGGTTGCCAACATAATAAGTAGGCTGGAATCATACAATCGTCTGTATGGTGAACGGTCCAGTAGTCTCATCCAGGTATGCTTACACATTCCTTTCACTTGGAGGGCAGTAGTTGTAGCTGTGACATCGTTTTTAATTTCTTGTGATGTTCCGTTGAAGATCCTTTACACCTTACCAAACCCAATTTTACCATAGTCATGGTCTGAGTCTGAATCATGCCTCTTTGGCTTAAATAACAACAGTCCTCTCTCCATGTTGATCTCCATCCCTTGCGTTGATGATTCAGCCTGCTTAGATTTAATATTCACTGTACTCCTTTCTTTTGCTGGGTCATTTATGAACTAAGGTTCAGCTGTTTATTTGCAATTGATGTGGCGGGAAAATATTTGGGATGCTACTGTAGGTCTTCCCTTTTTGCCCAAACCGCTTTTTGTTGGAGAGGGCAGATAAGCACTGGATTTTGTGGGTGTTGTCTAGTTTAGCTTGTATGGTCTCTCGGTGTTCGTACCTGAGACTTGGGTTTGAAACTTTGAATCTTGTCTGCATTGGCTTTTGTGCCTCTTTTCACATTCCCCCTAGGAAGAAAAGGAGAGGGAGTTGACAGAAAGTGTTTTTCTGTTTGTATGAACTCCACAGAGATCAGCAGCCAGTCTTGATTCGTTATGCAGTGATAAGTGTAGCTTTTTTGTGGATAGAACATCAATATCCAGTCGAATAGGCATGCAAAGTGGTCAACAGTCAGTAATTCGTTTATCCCAATAGCTTCAGCGAATTTTTCTGAATTTAAAAAACTTCTCTTATTGACTCTCCATTTCTTCCCGACAGAGATTGCGAGACCTTCCATTTCTGCTCCGTAGGTTGATGCGTGATATGCTGGATCCTCAGAGATCTCTACCTCTTGTTATCAAGGCTCGTGTCTATTTGGCAGTTAAGTGAACTTCTGATTTCTTTTTGGGCAATTGCAAGCTCGATTCTTTTTTGTAAAGTTTTTCTGAAACGATGAACTGATGTCTTATAATTCCAGGTACTGCTAAGTGCCATATATTTACTCAGCCCTGTGGACATTATTCCTGAAGGTATATATTGCTTCATGTTTCGACTTGCAAATATTGGGCAATCAGCTGCTAAATGGACTTCTCAACATTACTTCTGATTCTTGCTCTTTTCACAGGAATACTGGGAATAATTGGCCTTCTAGACGATGCGATTATATTGCTTATCTGCTTCCTACATGTAGCTGCCATCTATCGATCTGTTCTTGTTTACCGTCATGGAGGTTCATGACCTCTTTGCGGCATTTGATCATCAGAAGAAAATTATAATGGAAGGAACAAAGGATTCAAAGGGCTCAATGCCATCGAGAACTACACACCATCTGTTCCCCGTTGTAGTTGAATTCCTTTTTATTCATGTTTTTGTAGATGTTGGAATATCTAAACAAAGCTAGTACCCCCCCCCCCCCAACCTCCCCAAAAAAGAACAAGGAAAACAAAAAAGAAGTGAAGTGAGATGGTCTTTCCCAGTCACATTTGCTGCTCATGCTGTTTGTAATTCGTGTAGTGGCGTAGTAGAGTTGTTCTTTATTTTGTATGATAGAATTATGTACCTTGTGTCTACAGTGATATATCAAACTAGAACTTTGGGCTGATATGCCTTTTGCCTTCTCATCAATGTTTAATATTGGTCAATACTCGTCAACACCGACGAATTTTCAATAAAGTTTAATATTTTTAAAAGATGCTTGGTTATATTCTCTTAATTATTTAACTCTATATGTATTTTTTTCGATAATTAATGGGCGAAGCCAATATATGAATAAATAGGCATAAGGTTACTTTTTTTTCTTTTTTTTTGGCCTGACGGTTGAGTCAAGGCTCAGTTTTCAGCTAGAGGGTTGACGTTTGACAAGTGACTTCATTGTTGACGTTTTCAGCCCACTCATTCTAAATAATGTAACCGCACAAACAATTTTACACATATCGAACCAATTTTATTACATTTTCATTCAGTATGATTACGGACAAATCACCACACATAATTGCGAGGATAGAAGATAAAGGTTAGTGTTATTTACAATACTGCCTCATGAATATTATTGGGCGTTTGAAGCACGATTACACAGATAATTACAGCTTTGTCACCGAAATAGACGCAAACTACATGTCCTTCAGCAATTCATCGTACCACTCTCCATGAACACTCCACGACACCGTTGCCATGACGATAAGCATTTCTGCAACTTCCATCACCTTATCAGCAAGAAGGGCAGCTCCCACACGACGGAGTGCCATCTCGACCAGCTGCCTTCCGCTGCTCCCGGTACCACCAAGCACAGCTGCCCTTTCAGCCAAGAAAATGGCTCGGGACACACGAACGAATATCGGGTCACCCTCTTTCAAGCTCTTTGACAACATACTTGACACAACCTCCTTTCTTGTTTGCAGCTTTTCCAGGTTCACTAAATGGTCCTCATTGTTTGGCAGTCTAACGATGGCATCGACAATCTCGGTAATACCCACATCTTCCACTGTGTCTAGTAGTTCGGATAGCTGTTTAGTAGATGCAGAAATAATGGCCTCCATGTCGGATGGGCTTGTGACTAGGTGCTCACTAAGCAGCGTTTGTCGGAGGACAAGCATGCTGGAAAGATACATGAACCGTCAAAAGAAAGAGAGGAAGAGATGCTGTCCGTCAAATACTGACTAAAGATTACCATAAGCAAGCAATAAAGGAATGAGAATGAGGAGACTAAACAAACCTTGTCGAAATGACAACAATCTTCTGGATTAGAGACTGAGCAGATATGAGTCTGGATAAATTCAGCTTTAGTGTTTCAGCCAGAACATCCTCCGACAGCCCCTCAATGCCACTAACCAACTTCAATAGGCCAAGCCTGACCAATAAATCGATCGTTTCTCCTTTGCACTCTGGTTGCTGTTTATCTGGAAATTCACGGCACAGTCCACGTTTTAGGGCAAATTTTTTTAAAAAATAATAATAGACAGCTATCGCAACAGATGTTAAAATCTGTTGAACAAAAGGTTTCCAGGATCGGACCTGGGTTGATGGGCACCAAAGGTGGAATTCTTGGTGTCACTGATACACTTCCCCCTGTCCGAAGAGTAGTTGGCAGTACCTCCTGGTTATCTGCTGTCTGATTAGTTGGCAATGCTGATAGTGAATCCACATGTTCAGCCCACTCCTGTTCTGCATGAGTCCTCACCAGACACAGCCAACTCTTTGTCACCGGTAAAGAGGCGGAAGCATTAGATGGAGGTCCATATCGATTAGAAAATGCTTTTCTTAGATATTCCAATCCAGCTGGCCCCTTGATCATCGGCTCGATCATTCTGATACGTGCTCTACTGATCTCTCGTTTTAAACTCTGGCTCAAGGTATGGAACATTTGATGAGCAATTCACAAATCAAACATCTCCACACTGACAAGAAAATGGTTGCATAGATAATAAAAATATACATGGCTATGCGGCTATATACCTGAATCTGGTGTAGGACAAATCGAAGACCCTTGATTACAGCCACTGCACGTGAGGAATTAGAAACATCTCCATCTTGGGAAGCCTCTCTCACTTCCCTTAACAAATTATGGTGAGCAGCCCTCATCTCATCATCATTTGTGGGAGCTGACAACTTCTCAAGAGTTGCCAATGCATACTCAAGGATATTTCCAAGGTAAGTCATGTCTAATGCTCCAGATTCCAGTACCTGTAGAAGCAAAAAGTTGTCAAAGCACATCCACAGCTACTGTGGTGGTACACTCTTGGCAAGCACCATTAATTTACCTGGGAGAGGATATCAATGTCGATAGTATCAGTAATCTCTTCTCTCCACCTACTGGGGGACATCTTGCATAGTTCATCCCTGACTTCTGTCATAAGCTTCAGAACCCAACCAAAGTCAGGCTGCTCCTGCTTCATAGATTCTGTAACACCATCCCAAAACGCTTTTTCCATAGTCTCCTTGATTTTTGCCTGTATGTACACAAATGAAGTGGTAAGGATTCCCATATCATGAGAACACTCAACTAAAGCATCCACCAAGAATTTCGCAAGAGACATGACTGCGCAAATTACAGACACACCTTAATGCCATTATCATCTTCGTTACTGATGTCAAGGTTGTCAGCAAAATCATGACGATGTTGATGGACTATTTCATTCACTAGTAGCTCGTTCTCTGTGATAGGAGATGTGCCACATCCCAATTCCAAATCTGCGCCACGTACAGCAGGCGCAGATGAAGTTACTTCTTGGGCTGCTGTCACTGCAACTTCTTTGAACAATGAGCGCACACTACTTGGCCGTTCATTAACACCAGGCCTCCTGCTCGGTTCGCCAGAAACTGGAGATGGTGAGCCATCAGATGAACAATAGTAACCAGGAGACGAAATGTGAGCAACAGGGGATGCCAGTAGCCTCCCAGACTCCTTTGATGCAAAGAACTTTGTCCGCACATCTGCAAGTGCACTCTCCATACGTTCAATGCCAGCCTCACCACTCAGATTCAGCACTTTCGCCTTTAGAAGAATTTGGTCTTCCATTACCTAGCATGGGCAACGGTTTTAAGGGAAGACATTGAGCAATGAAGGGAAAGAACAGACGAGACAGAGAGAAGACTTGCCAGGTTAGTACCTGTTTCTGGATAGCCTTCATGTCATGAGTAAGACCATCACTGTTGTCTCCATTAGGAGTCAGCTTACAGGTGTGCATCATTGATCGCTCCAATTGGCAAGCAGTTCTGACCAAATCCTCCTCCAATAGCTTAGCATCTCTAACTTTCCACACTGTAAAGCAATATAAATATGAGCACCATGCACTATCAAATGCCTCTAACTGTGATCTGAAAGTCATGTGTGAATTGTCCAAGGAGGACTTCACACTACGACCCTCTAATATTATTTCCAGCAGCAACTCAGACTCTTGAATGAACTTCACAGCAGCCTCAGCGAGCGCAGTCTCATGCACCCCTTTCCCACTAAGCACAGCATCTGGATGACCCACTATCATATATGCACAAAGGACAATTCTCACAGGATACCTTGACAATTTATAGAAGCCCTGAGCCCTGTCTCCCCCAGAGACAGGTTTCTTTTGTCTCCGGCTCCTGCTTGCATGGCTAACATTGCGCTTACGCTTCGGAGTTGCAACACGCTTAAGAAGATGATCAATGTTCTCCATGCCACCTACGTATGTGGTCCCCTGTCGGACTGTCAGATGGACTTCCAAACGGCTTAGCAACAGTTTCACAGCCTTCAGTGCGGTGTCTGATTCAATCTGGAGGGCAAGTTGCTCAAAAGGCATTGACTTTGCAGATTTTTCATTAATGTTCAAGGCTGCGAAATTTTTTGCCAATGAATATGTAGTTCCACTGGATTTCATAAATCGTCTCCAGCACCTAAAGGGAATGCAATAGGGCACCACCGTTAGGAGTCTGTGAACTCAAGATTGAAAAGTTGGGAAATGGAAGCAACAGTACTAATGGCATATCCAGCAGACATCAACCCAAGTAGTTGCAACCCCACCACCCTCACCCAAAAGAAAAAAAAAAGAAAAAAGAGAAGAAAGAAAATACACACTCTGACCCCGTAACATAACAGTGTTTGAGAGTTGAGATCACCCCATCAGACTAACAAAGATAACATCCCCAAGATACAGGAAGTTGGCCATTTGAAGTATTGCTCCCTGTTAAAACTCATCTTTAAAAATTTTCAATATTCCAAACAGAAGAAGACCCTGATTGGCAAACAGCTGTTAGTTGTTATTAGCTGTTAGCTGTTAGCTGTTTGAGTTAGCTGTCTGAATTAGCTATTTGCTGAAAAACTGTTTAGTAAAATTAGTTGTTTCTGATAAAATTATGAGACAAAGAGCAAATTCTTCAAAAAGCTCTTCAGCTCACGGAATTAGCTTTTTTACTTGGTCAAACGGTTAATTTTGGTCAAAAAAGCTCTTTTTTGCCAAAAAGCTCTTCAAAAAGCTATTTGCCAAACACCCCCAAAATCTAGAAAGACGTCTCTTCCAGTGCTAGCGTGAAATCTTCTAAGCCCAACATTTGTGTCCTCATCTTTGTTTCTAGCAAGAATCCAAGTAAAAATTGCAACGAATTGTAAAGTGTACACCACCAAAAAACACACACAATGCAGCAGAAACTAGATCTTCAACCCATGCCATACACATAATTCTTTAGAATTTTAAAAAGTAACTTAAATCTATATATGATCCTTTTCTTAGAAATCCAACATGAGATAGGAAACATAACCTTATAATCCTACAAATAACAAATAAGTCAATCTAGAGATTCATGAAATTGTTTACTACTTCTTGTGTGTGTGCGTGTGCTCTCTCTCTCTCTCTCTCTCTCTCTCTCTCTCTCTCTCTCTCTTTACACACACACACACACACACACATGTATACATACATATGATATATGGATATACGTATGTATATATGTACGTAAGCATGTATGTATGTAAATGTCCATGCGTGCGTGCGTATACACGCACACACATATATATGTATATTGATAGAAACTTTGTAATTATATTTAGATGCATTTTTTTTTATAGCAGAAGTAAGTAGGGTTGACATGGTAACAACGCATAAACGTTAATTAGGGTTAAATGCCCGGAGATTTGGAACAAACGTAAATAACTATATGAACCAATACTAACACAATAACTAAGCAAGAAAACACGTCAAAACCACACACTCCGCATTCAAAATTGCACACACTTCGTATTCGAAATTGTACAAGGGTACGGTGGACTGCAAATTTTACCATGGGTACCAACTGTTGCCATAGCAATGTTGTGAAGGTCAAGACATCTATGGCCTGGTCCCTATCATGAGCTGTCCAATATGCACATGTAAGCATATTCATCCAAAATTGATAAGAAGAAGAAGACTTGAAATTCTTTACCTTGACAATTTTCTTGCAAGCTTTTCAGCCTCTTCATGTGTCACTTTATCATAAGCAAAAGGTGAACAGTTTGCACCCTTTCGTTGCCTCAGAAATTCAATTCTTTGTCTCCTTGCCTGTTCACCACCCAATAACATTAATCTTAGGAATAAGAAAACCAAAAGAAGACAATAAGATTATGCAGTCATACTTTAGATGCACTCATCAGCAGCAGCATAAAAATATCTGTACTAGCAATTATTACCCCAGCGCTCCTGTGAGCCAGTGAGCTCGAAAGAAATAAATAAATTTGACATTAGTTGTCTTCAAGATACACATACCCTCTGCAAGCGATCTTCCAGCTCATGCTTCTTTTTTATTCTCTCCATCTCCCGCTGAATGTAAACGGAATTAGCTGCTTTCTGCACTTGCAGCAACCTTGCTTGTGCCTTAAGCCTCTCTGCTTCCAACAATGCCAACCTTTTCCTTTCTGCAGCTACGCGCTTCTGGTGAATTGCAATGCGCACACACTCCTTGTATTTGCTTTCCTGCATTGTCCTCCGCATCAGTGACTGCGCTGTCCGCTCTTTCCTTGCAGCTCTCCGTTGCCTCCGAAGTTTCAGGAGAAGCATCCGGTTTGCCTCCGCTTGCCTCACCCGTGATTCCACTTTCTTGACCAATTCACCCCGCTGTTTCTCAACACGCATTTCCACCCCACTTTTAGCAGCTTGCCGCATCTCATCTAACCTAGCCAAACGCATCCGTGCCTCAGCAATAATGCTTGACCTGCATAATGATTTTTACTATTGCGAAATAATTTTCAAACAGTATGGATCACTTTCAACTACAAACATCATATTATGAGGCTATAGCTCAACCATAGCCATCTAAAGCTCTTCAATTTGCATGCCCCAAGCCAGAGCGAAAACCAGCACAATAAAATTGAGAAGGAACAAAAAAAATACCATGTACGCATCATTAAGACGGATTAGCGTTGTTTGCTTCATTTACAAGGCCACAAATCCATAGTTTAATAAACAAGTATCCAGAAATTGAAGTTGAATATGATACTACTAACATAATTGTCCCTCACTCAACACCAATCAAGGATGCTCACAGGGTTCAAGGTTTTGTGAAAACTTTATTTCAGGAAAGATCTAAGAATATTAAGTGAATACTTTTCTGCTAGCCTGACTTCACTATTCCTAGCTTGTTTAAGAGAAATCTCCCTCATTTGATGGTAAATGACTAAATGCTACCTTCTTTAGGATTAAAGATGTTCCTTTCCATTTTTTTGCTTGGCAATAAAATTTTACCATGTAGGTAAGTGCTTGATGCAAAGAAAAGATCCTCCAAAAGAACTAATTACAATCTAGAAAAAACGTGATGAACAACAACAAAGGTTCTCATATTCCCAAAATAGCATCCCAATTCAGCTATATGTGATGCATTGAAGAGGATTTTTCCTGGGATTTGAAACGATATTAGTCTCCCATTCTTGTCCAAAGCATATTTCGGCAATTAACTAGGACTCGTTTTCCAACCTTTAGAAGCTTTACAATTTCACAAGCCCAAACATCTCATGTATTAATGATTGATTATAAACAAAAGACTCAGATTTCTTATTTGCTAAAACCACTTGATCCCCGGGGGGTTTCCCTTTCTCTTCTCTGAGCGCTGTCTTCTTTGCTTCTCTACTTTTCTTGATTCCTCTCCTCTTCAACCACATCTTTCCAGATTCAGTGAATTGATACCAATGTTTCATGCCATCATGATTTCGCGCTCGCTCTATGTGAATAGGATTACATGATCATTGTCACATATAAGATTCATTGTTCTGCACTACGCGGTATGATTAAATTTGACAAGGCCATGTTACATTCCCCACACTCAAGCCATGACATCAGAGAAGGGATATTAAAATCAGCTGCCAGGCAACAATAGATGACTTGATGACATCATGAAGTACCTAGACTGATAGAAGGAACGGCAGAACTCTGAAAGTTAAAATCAAATATAATTGGCTTCCTCTAATATATGCAGAGCCACTTATTCATTCTCAAACAAAATCACAACAGAACTTCATTGCCTCCTCTAAAAGTTAATCAGAATTGGTATTCAAATAACAATAGCAACAAAAATATACCTTTTCTGCTCAGCGGCATTGAGCTTTGCTTCAAGTCGCTGACCAAGTTCGACATCTTGGGAAGATGACCGGGATGGGCTCCTCTGCTTTGGCCTCGCCTTGTTCGACAAGACTTCATAAAATTGCTGCAGCCACACGAAACACAAATACTCAGAGAGAACTACCACCAAAAAAAAAAAAAAAAAACACCCCACAATGGAAGAATAAATAGTCTCTAGTCCCCATTACATAGCTGTGGGATAGTTACAAGCAGAATAAGAGACTGGCACCCATATAACCTCAGTAGCTCAAACTTTACACAGTACCATTTCTGCTTTAATAAAACTGACTGCATGTACCTGGTCCCAGACACTCGAAAACAAGATAGAAAAGAAACCTTTGTTTGCTTATTTCTTTTACACAAACCCTAGAATTGTCAACAGAGATTAAAAGACTAAGAAATTTCAGCAAAGACTATGATCCTACATCATAAAGAAACCAATATTCAGCAAAAACTACAGCTTGCTCCGATTCTACGCAAAGATTACCCTCAACCCCTTGTTCTTCTACTCAACTCAGTCACCAAACCCTAATTGTTCAATCAAACACCTACTACACACTCGAAATTAAAAAGAAAACTTTGATCCTCCTTCATCAAAAGTAAAGCCTCAAGCATTGCACCGCCAAAATCAAGCAAAATCGACTGAAAAAAGCGAGAGAGAGAGAGAAAGAATTAAAACCTGACGACGGAGATCGGCTTCTTTAAGCTTAGCCTCGATTTCTTCGGCGGTGGAAGGACACCGAGACTCCGATAGGCGCCGGCGGAGCCGTCGAGGAAGCTTCGAAGTGGAAGAAGGAGACGGAGAATCGTTCGCCGGAAAACTCAACGCAACTCCGGCGCCGGCGCCGGCCATCTTCTCCGATTCCTTCAACTCCACACCCGAAGGTGAAGAAGACGCCATTTAAGGAAACGGACAGTTCCAAATATATATGATGATACTAAATTAGTAAATATTTTTGCATTCAGAGACGTTGAGCCATCAAAAAATTTCAAAAACAATTGAAAAATCGACGTGTCTGTTTTGATCGATTCAAATTTCGATGTGGCAATCAGAGAATTTTTTCCAGGTTTAGGGTTTGATGATGAATGGATCGGAGAAACGAGGAGAGAGAAAATGGCGTGAGGCAAACGTTACTGTGAGAAATTGAATTTTGTTGGCGTATGAGGTGTTTGGGTAAGTTTGGACTGGGGGGCTGTGTTTGGTTTGGGCATTTATGAGTTTTCTTTTAAAAAAAATATGACTAAATTATGTATAATAGTCAAAAATATCATTTAATTTTCTCCCGTTAGAAATTCAATTGAATTTGCTTAAAATATAAAAAATATCACTTGACTTTTCAAAAAATACTGAAAACGTGACTGTAATAATGTTAAAAAGTTTAATGGCATTTAAGATTGAACAAAAGCTAAGCCAAAAAAAGGGTAAATAATATTTTAAATATTCTAGATAGTGCAGTGACATTTTTGGGCAAAAATTCAGGTATGTTGGGAGATTTGTAGACCTGACAAAATTGATCCGATTAAAAAAATCTGAAGTCATACTAAGCTGACACTCAAAAATCAAAACATCTAAAAATTTGAAATAACTACAGTAGAATTGAGTACGATTCAAATTTTTTCATTAAGATTATTTTTCTTTATGCCTATTAAATCAAATATCATTTAATTGAAACAAACCAAAAAATAACTTAAGGAAAACCAAAACAAACCGAATCGTATTGATCTGAACACAATCTTCAGCGAAGATTTACCTTAGTGAAAACCGAACTAACTTCTTGTTTGGTGAAGAAAATTGGAATAGAATGGAATCAGGACTTGAATCATGGGGAGTTAGGTATAGAACTTGAATCTTGAACCCAGTTGTTTGGTGAAAGCTTGAATAAAATAAACTTCTAGTCCTTCCTGTTTGATGAGCAGTTTTGAAATGGAATTAACTCTGTTTTTATTTTAGAAATATTATTATAGGCATGTTTGGTGAGAAAAAGTTGAATAGAATGGAGTCAAATTGTTGAATCCTGAATCCAATTGTTGTTTGGTTAGTAGATATGGAATGGAGTCAAATTGTGTATTTTTAAAATATTTTTATCCCATTATAAGTTATCTTTTATTTTTATAATAATTTTTTTTTGTAATTTTTTGTATTTCAGTTTTTGAATTATAGTTCTAATTACTATTTTTATATTTTTGTTTGATTGATGAAATAAATATTATAAGCCTATTGTTTTAAAATAAATTAGATCCTGGTAACATTATACAAGCCCCGCCCCCATCAAAACAAAAAGAAAAAGAAAAGAAGGCTTCATGAAATATGAACTTCGCTCATTGTCTCCTTCTCTCTACCTTCTCCAGATCTGATTTATCTTCACCTTGCTCTCCCTCTCTCTATAAATTCTCACTTAGATCTATAAAGCAGAGCAAAACTGAGAACAAGTCAACAGGAAAGAGAGACCAAAAAAACAGATGAGAGCTGGAGATGAAAAGTCGCAAGTGGTGTAAGTTGCAGAATGGCCAACATGCTTCGTTCGGCGAGAATTTCACAGCAGACAGCAAATGGTGTCTTCCTTCTTGTCAACGGTAGAGCACCAGCGTCTCTCTCTCTCACTATAATCTCAGCTATGCTTTTGATGAACAGTGCAAATGAGAAATGATATATCAGATACTGAACAAATTGGACCTTTGATTTTATTTTTCTGTTATTTTGTGATAATTAATTTGATTCATGAGGGATGGGATATAAAACCCCTTGGTAATGGGGGGATCAAGTCTCTTTAGATTTGGAAAAAACTTGATACTATTAGGTATCGAGTCCCTTTCCCTTCAAATCTTCACCAACCAGTTCCTAAATAATCCATCTCTAGGTGTAGACTTTAGATTTTTTTAATTTTTTTTCAATTTTTAAATTTAAATGTGGAAGGGCCCCTTTTTGCATGACTCCAAGAGCAAGGCATGTCAGTGTCTAAATAATTGTATTTTTCCCGTTCTTCAGCTGCTTTTTCCTTATCCATCCAAACGGGGCTCACCTGACCGTTTTATTAGTCATGCCACGTATGCTGCCAGAATTTTTATTTTGCATTTAGGACCTGTCCCTTTCGTTAGGAAATATAAGATGAAAAATCAATAAAGTTAATTGAAGTAAATTAAAATGAACTAAAATTAATATTTTTTGTTAAAATGAGTAGAAAATGGATTATGAGTTAAAATAAGTTTGAAATATGTTGAAATTAGATTAAGTTGGTATTTTTTTGGATATGATGGGTTGAAGTTGGTATTTTTTTATTTAAAGTGGATTTAAATTAGTTAAATTGGTTGAAGTGGGCTAAAGTGAGTTGAAATGGGTTAAAATTAGAATATTTTTATTAAAGTTTGTTGAAATAGATTGAAGTTGTTGAAATTATTTAAAATTGGTAAATTAAAATTTAACAATAAAAATAACAAGTCCTTATTGCCACACATTCTTCACATTCTCAAATTTAAATAGAAACTTTGCCAGGATGGTTGTCCAAGGGAGATGGATAAGCAAGGAGGCTAAGAGTATGTTTGACAAATAATTTTTAGTTATATGTTGTTCACTGTTTTTATTGATTGTTGGTTGTTAATTATTTTTATTAGTTATTCATATTAGTTGTTTTGAGAAAAAAAACTTGAAAAAAATTAAATGTTACGGCGAAATTGCAAGTTATCTAAATCTTATTGTCATATAGTTAAGCTAGTTTAATACTAGCAAGTCATTCATATCCTTTCCTTAATTACATAAAACCTTTTGTAATGACTTAGCTATGACTATATTTGGAATGAGCTTGTCAAAGAGGAGCTGGCCGGGTGGCCAACAGTCCTCCACAAGTCCTCCCCCCCCCCCCCGGTTTAAACCTAGGGGTACAATTCTACCTTTGTGCAATTGTGTGTGGGAGGTTTGTGGACTTGGACTTTAGTTTGGACTTTGACATTCCCCTTCCTCTGACTCGTTCAGGTCCAGTGGATACCCTGAAATAGGGGTTCAGTGGGTTGGGTTTGCTTACCCTTGTAAAAAAATACAAAAAATATTCGGAATGAGCTACAACTAACGTATGCTCTCTAAGTTCGCATACGTGCTTTTTTATAGTGATCCTGCTAAGTTATAGATGAATTTATTGTATGAACATGGTACGTAGGTTATTACAACAGACTTGTTTTTAAGATGACATTCAAATTCCCTAAATATTTATTGCCTATTATGATGCTAGTTCGAATGAATTTTTAATAGTTGCTCTAAATATCTCCGAGTACTTACCAGCATGTCAAAACTCTAACATAATGTAATAATATATTTTTTTGAGTTCATATAAACAACAGAGACAGTACAATACAAAGGGAAAGGGAAAGGGAAAGGAGAAATCCAACATAAAACTTATGGCGTGTTCGGCAACAGCGTTTTGGGTAGCATTTGACGTTTTGACTAAGTCAATGCACTTATCACGTACTTTTTTAGTGTTCGGTAACGTAGTGTTTTGAGTAGCATTTCAAGTAGCGTTTAACGTTTTAAGTATCGTTTTTGAAAAGCTAATAGTATTAACGTTTTACATTCAAAAGTAGCGTTTCATATTTTCTTACCAAAAAATACCCTTTGAAAATTTTATCTTTGGAAATTATCTATATCCTGTTATGTCAATTTACATTAATCAACTAAATTTACCGAACACATTTTATTCAACTGCTCTTCTAAATAGCTATCCGCTAACAGCTAAATTAAAAACGCTATCTGCTACCTGAACAGCTATCCACTACCTAAACCGCTATCCACTACTTGAACCGCTATTTTTACCGAACGGGACCTTAGTATATCAGTAACAAAAATCTTAACTACTAAATTAAGACCTCATTCGGAATACTAACATTTTATAAAGTTGCAGGTCAATAAGCTTTTGTATCCAAGCTACTTATAAAACCGATAAAAAGTTATAACGTACTTGATGTTGCTTACATCTGTTTTACGTCACACGTTTAATTTTGTTGAATCAGATTTATTTCTTTAACTACTACTCAAGTTAATTATGTCAGCAACTACGTGACAAATAATGTGACTACTATCTTCACGTAGTATGTGAGTAAAAACAATATTATCCTCCATTATTGTTTTCTAAGAGCATGAAAAATGATGGGCAGAATTTTTGATTCATTGATGGGGGCTTATCACTGTCACATCAACCCTCTCTCCAATTTTTTTTATCTCACAAGCCTCATCTTCTCCAATGATTGACTCATTACTTTGGCTCACCAAATAAAATAATACTCATAAACCCATACTTCAACATACAACTACTTTTTTAAAATTCAAAAAAAAATAAAATAACAATAAAACTTAAAAAAAATCAAAAACAGGGAAGGGGGAAGGCTTGCAGCAGGGAGCCGCCCCGCAAGCCGGTCGGCCGAAGCCAACCAGTGCACGGACGTGGGCTGCCCGCTGCCTCGCCCCCCACCCCCCAAAATTTGGCTCGCGGGGCACACGGTGCCCATGCTCCAAGAAGATAGACACATTGCCTTTGTGTAAGTTAACTCAAGAATTTTCAACTTTAAATTATAATGTTTTCTCAACAATTACCTCCTGAAAGTGCAAAAAAAATTATCAAACTTGTATTATATGCAAATTTTTGCATTGTATATGCTTTACATAGAACAATACTGCCCCAATCCTGGTCGCAGAAGCAACAGTCATGTGTGACAGGATCTGAGCAGCTATTGCAGCAGGCTATCATCATATTATTGTTGAAGGTGATAACAAAGTCGTCATCCAAGCGGCCCAAGGTCTTATTCACCCCCCTTGGCATATTCAAACACTATTACAAGACATCTACAATATGCTCCCTCCTTATGTGCATTGTTTATTCCAACATACCTTTCGTGAAGTCAATATAGTAGCCGATTGGATAGCGAAATATGGTTGTATTTTGCGTTCTACTGCCATCTCTCTTTTTTCTTTTCCTTCTTATAGGGAGTTTTTTTCTATTCTCATGAACGACAATTTAGACAGAACCCTTGAGAGAAGGGTTGTCTAATTTCCTTATACTTACTCTTTCAAAAAAAATATAAATAAAAAAAAGAACAATAGGCCCCCAAGCTTTTTGAAGAGTTAGATCCATGCAAGTTAGATTCTATCAACCAACATAGCAAAAACACTGGCTCAATTAATTTATAGGGCTTAACCCCTCTTATACAGAAAAGCAAAAGTTAATAAAATTAGTTTTTCCTTCTTTAAAGTAATTTTTTTCTTCTTACTTAAATGGTGGTCAGCTCTTAAGAAGAGTGAGAATGAATGGTCATTTCTCTCTTTTAATTCCCTCTATCATTCTTATTTTAATTCATCTCAATTCAGGTCAGTTTGTTCTTCTTAGTGAGACACTAGAGTACTAAAAAATGGGAAAGAATTGAAAAAAAAGTGAACATTTTCTAGAACTGAATAAGTCGAACGAAGTGAAAAAGACTAGGCATAAGTGGGATGAAATGAGTAGGGGATGAGAAATCAAATGACAAGGGACAAGCAATAGGCACTTGTTGGACTGATCAAAATAGTGACTCCCCTACTGGAGAGCCCTAACCCTGATATGAGTACCTAACAAAATTGATCCCTTGTATATTCAAAAACAAGTCATAGATATAAATGACAACAATAATATACATTCTTTTTCATTGATAACTAGGTATTTTTTCAAAACTTACCGAACAATACTCATAGTATATATAAAACAAAAGCACCAATGCAAATGACCAAACATTCATGATTCAAGTTCTTTGATGGGGTGGAGCAAGATGAAGCAAATAATATATACTCCACCCCCAAAACAAAGATTACAAAACACACACAAGACTCACTCAAAAATTATTAAGTCTTAATTATACTCTAATTTCAAATAAAGAGAAGAATTAAAGACACGTCATTTCTTCTTGTACTTCTTGCACCAAATGCTCCTTCCATCAATCAAATAGTGTGCCACTTCCCCGTCCCTCAACACCCTCCATACAAATGAACGGCTATGGAACACAATTTTTCCGAACAAAGGCTTCTTAGTGGGACCTCCATAGTGTAAGTAAACCCTTTCCACGCATTTTCCAAAAGCCCTAATTACAAGTATTTACAATAACAACAGCAACAATAGCAAATAGATCTTAGCTGTGCAAATTAAAGAAAATAAACAATTTTAGCTAAAAATCAATTTACATATATCAAGACAGTAATACAATAAAAAAAATGTATTATCAACTCAACAAAGTCTAAATAAATAATAAATGCTGAATCTTTTTTTTTT
>JACYFF010031954.1:1804521-1831114 GCA_017589665.1 Selenicereus undatus | reverse complement strand
TGGAGAGGAGATCTAAAAATCATAAAATATATAGATCTTCATATTTGTAGAGTTTTAAATTTTTTCAGTATAAACTTTAAAATTTAAACATTGTTCTAGTATTTTAAAACTAACCCTAAACTCCGTTGTAACATGTCACGATTATCCCTGAACTTAACTTTCATTAAAACAAAGATATTCTTATAAAATAAAAATAACCAATCATATATATATATATATATATATATATATATATATATATATATATATATATATATATATATATATTTAGTTAAGTGCGCTACCTGTTAAAATGACTGCGAATTTGCGCATGAGAAAGAGGATACCCATTTGAAAAAGTAATATAGACACTCCTCTCTTGCTCTGTGCCTCTCTCCTTGATGGGATCAAATGCCTGAGCATCAGGATTCAGCTTTGAGTGTTGGTCCATGGCAATCAATTGAACAACAGGAGATACTTTAATCAATTATGTTATTAGGACTTTAGAAAATGATTATGAAGTTCATCTCAAGTAAGATAGCCTATTTATAACTAAGAAAAAATAATAAAAAATAAACGATGAGTATGAAGATAATCACCTGAAAAAGTAAGAAATCTATCAGCAATAATGTGCATTTTCATGGGTTAAAAATCTGCTTAGGATTCATTAACATTTTAGTCCCTTTTTTTTTTTTTTGGAAAGGAAAATGGCTGATACATCAACTGATACATTTCAGTCTAACTGCCCTTAATTTTACTGGGTTCCCTTATTCTGATCCAACACTTAATTTTTCATTTAAAAAAAGATAACTGTATGCGTTCAAATTAGTTGATTAATGCAAATTATGTACATTTCATTCTTGATCGATTCAAGGCCCTTGCTTCTTACATCGTATACTAAGTATCGCCCTATTATTATTCGTACCAGTCAAGAGTTTATCAGGTAAATATAACAATTTAATAAAGGGCAACATTAGATAAAAAACAGTTGTAATCATATAATACAGCTTAAGGTATCTTTATGTATGACCCAAGAACATTGCATCATTCATGATCCCATTAACTGAACATAATCAAGTTGGATAATCTGCCAATTAGATGTAATTTGGGGAGAGGAGAAATTAATCCCATTAGAGGTCAGATAACGTTATTGATCTAAATTAGGGAAAATATAGTCCCCCTTAAACCAGAAATTAATCTCTCAGCTGACTATCTTCAGCTGTGATATCACGGATGGAGAGACACTTAGCGACCGACCCGAATCAATGGAGCACAAGATATGGTATTCAGGTAATTTTTATCAGAAACCCAGAAAATGTTCTGGGCATTTTTGAATTCCTTCCTCTCATGCATCTTCAATTTCAGCGACGGGAGGGGTTTCTTCTCGTTGGTTTGTTTAGTGCCAGGATTTCGCGGAAATTTGAGATTTTGCAAATTGCATGGGGATTAAGCAAATGGGTTAGTTTCAGGAATGCTGGCACTTGATTGAGCACCAACTGTTTGATGAAATGCCTCATTGACATTATGGTTTGATTTCTGGGTCCTGGTATGTTGCAGGGTGGGTTAGAGAGATGTTGCGATGATGCAGGAGCCTGCAAAAGGACGTAGGTTGCGGTAAGACCTGTTATATGACACTTTGTTGTATGAAATGTATCTTGCTGTGTTGTTTCTTCACATAGAGATGGAAAGTGGGGAAGGTTCAAGCCAAGTTGATCTATTAACGTGTAGAGTTCTTAGTGAGCCCAATAGGTAATGTTGAATTTAACTATTACATGAAAGATCACGGAAGGAGGCCTCACTTCACTTGAACATCGTTGCAAATGTAGCATTGACTGGACTTTTAATGTTTTAAAGAAGGCAACAGGGGTGATTAGGAGTCGAACCCAAATTTCAAGCATAGAGGACATATTAGCTGCTCGAGGTACCATAATTCCAATAAGGAACTGAAGAAAGTCTAATCTTTATTCATTGTATCTTTGATTTTAAGTTATGGCAACAACTTGGTCTTACCCTTTACTCTCTTTTTTGCTCAACATCCAAAAAAGCCCAAAAGAATGGACAAGTTACTTGAGCTATGCTTTCATGTGTATGTCTTGGGTGTTAAAAATTAAAAAAATTTACCTCTTTTAGTGTGACATGTATGTTAAGAACCTTTTCTCTAACATAATTGCACAGAAGAAAACACTTCATACATCTCAAGTAATTATTTGGAGATTCTTGACTTGCTTATTCGACTGCTATTCAAGACATAATGTAGGCTTCTCTTCGAGATAGGTGAGCCATTGTGCTTGTACTCCCGTTTTCATTTCTCGCCCTTTCTGATATTATTATTACTTTGTTTTCCCAAAATTTTGCTGGGAAGTCTGATCCTCTGATTCAAGCCACACATTTCATGTGTTTGTCTCTGATAGGATGGGTTGCAAGAGCCTTTGTATGTGTAACTTATAATCTGATCAAAACTGCACCTTAGAAAGTGATATGCTTGTGCGGCGTTTGTCATGCAGGATTTCTCTCCAACTCTTAAATTTGTTGCCAGAAATACACCATTGGCATCTTAAAGAACTTTTAACGTCTTGCTTGTTATGTCCATCTGCATTAATTGTTACGTTCTTGCCTTGGGACGCACGTCACACTCTCCTCTCTCCCTGCTGTATTTCTTAGTTTTTTGGGGAAAAAAAGAAAAAAAGAAAAAATCCGTCTATGTACAGGTTCCTATATATGATGCTTCTACTAATGCATTGTTGGGCGAGAATTTCTTTCTTAGGTGATGGGATCATGAGATGGATAATGTAACAGAGTAGCATGCATGCGAATGTAATCTCAAATTTTCTCAGCGAAGTTCCCCCATCCCATGATATTCTATTGGCTGTTTTGGATATCTTCTACTCTTCCATATTTGTTAATCAGCCTCTTGTGGAGCTAATTATGCTGGTGCCTCTTGTGCCTAAGTATTGCTGTTTTTGGGTGTGGAATTGTATGCATTTCTTGCAGTACAAAGCATCTCATCAATCAGAAGGGCTCGATCGCATGGCATTTTTCCCCTGTAATTACTACAGGAAAAAGATCCGTTTTGTAATGGTTCTGAAATCACTATCTTGCTGGATGAATTATAAATATTTGCACCCCTCCTCTGTTATATGCCTTGAATTCCAAGTCTATATATTCAGTAGTCTACAATTTGCATCATTTTTCTTGATGTATTCGAGAGACACATTCCTCATTTGTTTTGGGAGCTTTGTTATTGTAGCATGTTTGATTGATACTTTGTTTTAGAGCATAATGGTAGAAAAAATGCAGCAATTGTGATATCTCAATTGGAATTGCCGCTGGGTGATGTATTTAATAACATAATTACACGAACAATGTTATAGGCTCTCTAAAAAAAAGATAAATCCATAGGAAAGCGCAAATCTTACTATCAATTAAGCTTACTGAACTATCGACAGTGAAAAGAGTATTAGTTTTCCTTGGTAGCAATTTTCAATATCAGCAAAACCTAAGTTCAGTTTGCTTTTGAGGTTTCGGAAGAGTACATATGCTTTCCAAGTTGATGCTTGTGATGATTCCATGAACTTGAGAGTTGAATTCCCTGGACAGGGGTGACCGCCAAGCTTGTAGTTAGCCCCAGGGCAGGGTCAGATCTTCTGCAGTGCTTGTCCTTAGACGTCTTAACTGCTTTATTGCTTTGTGCGAGTGTCATGCTTGCAGGTAGCGCAGCGCAGCATCACATCTTCCATCATCTTCCCAAGCTTCTAAGCAGCTCTACCACCACGTTTTCTTATATAAACTGATAGTGATAAGGTTCCTTTTCTTCCTGAGAACAAGCATGCCTGATCCTACTCCCAGCCCATTTCCCTTAGAACCCTCTTCAGGTCCTCGTGTGACATGCCAAAGATCATCCTGCTTGATAGCCCCTATGGTCTGTCAAGGCACATCTTTTCTCTATATT
This sequence comes from Selenicereus undatus, assembly GCA_017589665.1. NCBI lineage: Eukaryota > Viridiplantae > Streptophyta > Magnoliopsida > Caryophyllales > Cactaceae > Selenicereus > Selenicereus undatus. Next base: position 1,827,186 of record JACYFF010031954.1, on the reverse strand, counting down.
CCTTAACTATGAGTGCCCCTCCCTTTTTCTCTCAGCTTAGAAGCCTGAAAATCCAGGTTATATAATGTGCGGAAATTTCCGAAACTTTCTGCAGAAAGCACTTTCGACTTTCTGCATTCTGTCCATGTAACCCTGTGTATTTTGCTGTTCTGATATATTACCAATATCACTGTCCTTATCGTAATTCGGTGGCAATTAATTTCCATCAAATGTCATTGAATCGTTTTTACGTTGTTCTTTTTTTTTTCCTACTGGATCTTTTTGGCACCATCTCATCTTTTTGTTTTAAAATCTCATGAATGATTTGCTATGTTCCCATCTCCTTGCCGAGTTTGTGGCTCAACGTCTTAACAAACTCAGACAACCAGTCTTATAAAAAGGCCGTGGAAGACCTCTCTTAGAAGAACTTGCATAACATATTTGTACCTTTCTTTCGGGGGGGGGGGGGGATCTCCAGACAGCAGAATAGTTGATAACTGATAAATGACCATATATCTAGTTCTCTTCTCTTTCTCCAACATTCATATGTACTCCACGCCCTCATATTAAACATTCCTATTGTTTCGAACCCCCTTGTTTATTAATTTCGAAATCCTGATGCAGCTATCCGTACCCCCCACCCCCCCAACCCAAGATGGCCATAAGCCTAAAATACCAAAGAGAAAGGAAAGTAAAATTAAATGGAAAAAATCAGTCATGCCTGGAGGAACCAAGCGGCCAGCGGCCCCCCTAGTTCAAGGAGGGATGAATGAGCTTTCTGAACTGCAGACTGCAGAGGCTAATATGATGGCTGGTCATACTTCAGTGAAGATTTTGATTGTGTGAACTGGCCGAGAGAAAAAAAAAAAGTTAAAGAGGCATCTTCCCTTCATATCAGTCTGGTTATTCTGCAAACTTGCTCTGCATTTTGGTTTGCTAGTTTTCTTAGTCTTCTTAAAGAATCTCATCCAAGAAGCCATTGAGAAGGACAAGTGCTTCAGTAAAATCCCCCCTTGTGCCCTACCTCTACTACGTGCTTAACAGCAAAGAAGGCTCTGGAGGGCATGAAATACTGTCTCTGAGAAGCATTTGAGGCTCTCGAACTCGCTTTCCTTCATATTCCCAGTAAGGAGGAGGAAGAGGGGAAGGGGATGAGGAGGAGATTTGATCCAGTACTTTGTTGGGTTAACCATGTCTATGCATGTAAGTTTAAATCCCAATATCAAAATTGAAATTCAGTTACTAAATAGGTGGCAATTATCATACTAGTACAGATCCTGAAATAAGGTGATTACTCATCATGTTTAACTTTTTGGTGATGATGTGTCTTCCTAATATGGAGATCTCATTACCTTTCTCATAGTTACATCTGAAAGCAAAAGTCCAGACGATCCGTGACTATGAGAATAGATAAAACCCTAATCATGCTTAAAAATGAAGGGATCGACTTCTAAAACTCAAGAGAGCAACTCTTAATTATAAGGCATGCTGATAAAAATTGAAAATGAGAGGCCTAATCCAAAACATAAGAACAAGCATCTTGATGTATTATTACCCTAGCTTGAGAACATAAAAGTCTACATATATAGAATGACAAGTCCATCAATTGAAAATCTAGAAACCAGCCTCATAGTGGAAATGTGTTTGTTTCATATGAAGTATGTACTAAGAACTCCACTAACCAGTTGATGCATGTCAGCCTGTGGATTCAGAAGGAGGATGCCCTGAAATGGGGTGAATGCCAAGCTCGAAGCTAGCCCTGAGGCTGCCCCATGTCTTCCATTGTGCTTCCATTTTGACTTCTTGTCGACTTTGACACCAAGTTTAACTGTGCTAGCAGATAGTCTTATCGTAGTGCTTCTTGCACGAACAAGCATGCCTGACTCTGATCCTATGCCATCCCTGAGAGAACTCTCCTCAGGCACAACCAACATCGCTCTATTGGCTAACTTCCTTATATCATTAAAGGCATAACTTTCTTTCATCTTCCTCAGGGGGCGCCCACCTCGTTTCCTTTTGGACTCAAAAACAGGAACTGGAAGAGGCTTTTGGCATCTTTGGAGGTTTGGTTCTTGCTTCTTTTCTAGTTTCTTATGGATCTCATCACGTAGCATCCTTCCAAACTTCTCATTTGGATCCCCTCTGAAGTAATCCGCTCGGGCTGGAAGTCTTGATTTTGAAGCCAACAGGTTGCAGCAACGATCTCGTAAGCTAGATGGGGTGCTCTGATCTGTCTAAGAGGCCCCTCTGTTGCATCTGCCGAAATCCCTCTCTGCATCTAGGTTCTTCTTCTTCTTCTTGCCATTACATGCTACTGGGACACTGGCTATTGCTAATAGACCTCCGGCAGTCCCAACAAGCTTTGCTGCAACAGAAATCCCAACAACTGCAGAGAGATTAGGTGCAACACGTCCCATCCTACTCTGCATGAAATCAAAGAGCTTCATCCTTGATAAATCAAGATCAAGGGGAAGAGCACATGCCTTGAAAACCTGGTGCAAGACATTCTCTGCAAGTGGCTTGTCTGGACTTGTAGAGGCAGTGATTGAAGCCACCATGATCAGGGCAGAAGGTAGAAGACCTTCTAGGCCATCTAGAGACCAATCGTCCTCACCATGTGGGCATAATCAATAGGATGATGAACAAGGGAATCGAGCTCTGGAAATCTGTGGCGGTACTTATCACAAATGTAGTTGTGTATAAATGTGATTTCCTTGTCAATATCAATGAGGAGGGCAGTATAGTCAACACTCAGTAGATCAATATTCGGTAATTCAGAAACTTCATGCAGAGAATTTCCCACCTTCTGCATTCTGTCATTGTAACGCTGTGTTTTTGCAGTTCGATATACTATCAAGATTGCCACCCTGATTGAAAGATAACTGATCTCCACAAATAAATTGATTTGCCTCTATGTCTGAGGATCCGAGAGTGCAAAGAGAGCGAGGGTGGGGGAAGGGGTGTGCATTTATTGGTTTTTTTTTTTGCTTATTTTTTTAATCAACACCTAATTTGATTATGTCTCCGATGATCAACTTCATTTCAGCTATTTTAGCCAATTATTGGCCTGGGCTTCGGCCCAATTATATTTTTCTCTTTTTCTTCTTCTGGTTGGAAAGGCTAACTGAACTCAGTCCGCCACTCTTTCATATCCGATCTCATGCCCGTGACTGACAGGAAAAAGTAGCTTGCTCAACATGGTTGTGCCTGTCTCTGCTTAGACGAATTGGGAAACAGCGTGAAAATCATTTGGGCATTTTCTCTTTCCTCCCGTCTTTAATTTCAATTACCACATTTGTCCTTGGGATTTATTGCTGGTGTGTGGAGGGTTTGCTGTTGATAATGATGACGGGGTTCAAGGGGAAGACTGGCTGGCAAGCCATATGTAGATGAGTGGATAATGTCACGGTACCTACTGTTACTACTGGTCAGTTGCATTGTCAAATGTGGGGTTTTGGGTTTTGTAATGCAAGGAGGTTTTTTAGGGCCAAATGTTCGACTTTACATCTCGGAGAGGAGTCATTAAGGTTTTGGTGACAGCCTATTTCGTAACCAATGATGTTGATGTTGCAACTAGTTTCCTCACACGCTAAAAATGTTTTTGATGGAACAAAGATGCCTAGTTTGTTGCTTGATAAATCTGCTTCCAATGTGTTGTTTGCTGAATTTGACTCAGTAGTAGAGCTGTTAGTTCAGTTTCTTGCTTCATCAACATTCAATACTATTTATTGGAATGCTGTTCAGCTAAATTGGTCAAGTGTGCTGCTTTACAAAGGGTTGTTGAACTTGTTTTTGTTGAAAACTCTGCCCAAAGTAGTCTACTGTATATGCATCATGTCGAGGTGAACATGCATCTAAGAAATAAGGTTAGATTGACTGTTTTGATTGTCCACATCCCTTATGTACTTGCTATGTGATTGAGCCCACAAAGGATGCTTGTTACTTGTGTGTTTCTTTATATGATCATTTCCCATTATTGATTCCATGCTCTCTGAGTAGTGGATGAGCCGCTCCAAAACATAGTGTTTCTAAGTAGGATAGCATAAGTAATGTTCGGGGTACAAGATGCATGAGCTCATTTGGTAAGAGTATATTGGAAATGTTGACGGTATTTCCGGACAGCTACACCCTACTACTGGTATCAAAAGCAGGTTCTTCTAAGTTACTGCATGGGAGATCTTAACATAGAGTGGAGGCAGTAATGCTGGACGCAGCTGTTTTTCATTTTGTGTTGTTACAGTACAAAACTCCTTTTTATCTGGCTCGTGTAGTGAGATTGAGGCTTTAATACTCTGAATTCTGCTTCGACAATTTAACACAATTTTTCTACTGTATGCCTTGAAAGGACATAAAAGTTCCAGTTTCACAATGCTTTGCTATCAGCAGCATCTGTTGAGTTTGGGGGGGAAAAAAAGAAATATCTGACAACTACAATTATTTCCTGTGCCAATAAGGGGTTACATAATGTTAGGTTGATGGAACCTTCACTTAGAATAGTCTTCCCTTTTTTGTGTCTTGCAAAGAGCTTGTTTGAACAGGCTCAGTGCTGTTTTGATCAATTTAGTTTTACAAAATTGATTGACCTATCCTTATTGGACTTATTGATAATATTGGCAATAAAAGAGGATATACACACTGATTAATGACAATCTGAAGGAAATATTGTAGGGATCACTGCTGTGCCCGTCTTCGTTTTAAGCAAACAAGGCTGGCTATCTAGTCCCTTGCAATTGTAAACCATGCAAGGGTAGTGCTGGTCGTGGGCACGAGGCTGCAAGCAAGAACTAGACTTTCCAACGTCAAGTTGAGGGAGGCAGGAATCGAAACCTAGGCGCTTGACGTCTAGCTATATAAGTTGCCTTCTTTTATAGCTGTGCAGTTGTTATGTTCTGATGGGTCTCTTTCTTTCGTCTTTATTCTCTGTGTAACTTTAGGCGTTAATGCTTAGTACAAACTCTGGGATTAATTGCTAAACTCAATCCTGCATCTTTATCTCATATCCTATGGCTATCGGCATTCCCTTTAGGGGGGACCCTTCTATTATGACTAACTTAGGAGGTATTTATTCTCCAGATGAATACAGAATCACTCAAGGAAAAAGCTGAAATGCTGGGGTATGTTACCATTCATGTAGATCAGAAAAAGGAATTTGCCTCGGCTCCTGTCCTACTTGATCAAAACACAACCAGCATGGATCTTGTTCCTGTATTTGTTCTCTCTTCACAATGGTGTGATAATTATGCTCATTTTGTGATTAAATCGATCGATGAAACTTGTTTAGCCATCTGATTGGTCTGCCTGTCGTGAGAGATTGACTGCGAAGATGAAGAAAATCATGTTCAGCATCTTTTGCTGCTGCGAATTGCTTGGCGGTCCATCCTTGTTGCAAAATCCATAATATGAGGCCTTGCAAGTTCCAAAGTTATAAGAGGAGAACCTCTTGACAAATAAATATCTATAAACACATTAGGTATTGGTGCTATCATAATGATTGTTGTATCTAATTTTATTTTAAAGGTTAGAAGCTGAAAGTTTGCTATAACTGTGGACTTTCAATCCTTTTGATTGTATTGTCAGTGCCGTTTCATTTTAAGGGATTTAGCTCACCCCTAATGAGCCCTTGGAGTTTGCAGTTGTGGGGATGATGAATGTCCACTTAACGTGCTATTGCCTGCTGATGCTTTCGAGGAATGAGATGAGACGGAGCATGACTTCTTGCAGAGAGCCAGAGAAAAGGATTGTTTGGGCTCTGTGCAAATTGTAGCTGTGAGATTCCAGGTAATGGAACCCCCCCCCCCCCCGCGTCCTCCTCTCTGTATGACTATAGTAGGCATTTATTTGATATGAAGGGAAATTTTTGCGTGTAGATCTGTCCTCTTAGCCTTGTTTACCCTTGCAACGTGTTTGTATGGAAGTTGACTCCTTGGGGGCAGAAATTACAGTTTTCCCCAATAAATAAGCTTGATAAGATCTTTGAACTATGCTGACCAACTTGAAACTCTGTAAACTAGAAGGTCAAGCTTTTATTTAGTTTTCTTTTTAACTTTTGTCCTCCCTGTTTCATTAAACAGCAAAAACAACATTGTGGACAATTGCTCGTTCACGCTTTTCAAATCGACAATAATGGTTTTATTTTGTTATTTATTCTCTAAATATTTTCAAAAATGTTAACTTGGTAGTGAACTTTTCTCCAATATCAATTTGGTTGGTATAGTGATGTACGATACATTTGGCAATGAGCCGGCAGCAAATAGTATTGTTTAATTGTATTTGTTCATTGCCTCATCTGATGGATGGACTCTTCATTGAACTCAATTTAATTGGATTACTGATGTAATCTTTCTGGGCAATGAGTCGTTATTTATTCTTTATTCCATAGGATAGTTTTCTTTATTTTACATTTTTCAGGGTAACCTTATTGAATGTATATTTTCTTATCCAGTTGAGAATAACTGATATTATTAGATCTCAAAGTTTGTAGAAAGTTAAAATTGATTAATCTCTGGTAAAAAATCACCCAACTTTAATTGATCTACTATGATAGATTGGAGAGAATATGTTCTACTCCATTATAGTATTATAATCTTTTTACATGAAAAAATATAAATCTCATTGATAAATCAAAATAATATGGAATTCACAACTAAAAAAAGTCTCTACAACTCTTTTAGATCTACTACCTATTTTAGTATATCAATATCATTTGCCTAGCCTAATTATGTGTATTAACAAGTTTTAGTACTCTTTTTGTCTCTAGCTTTCTTTCTATGATGGACCCCTTTTCCTTAAAAAAAATGTTTACAATAATAATGAGGTAATTATCCCATCTAGAATTTCCTTATTTGTGTGCCTAGTTTGATTGATACGTTTCGCGCGATGCCGTCTCACCTGAGACATATAATGCGAAATACTGTATGATAACTCTTAATAATTATGGGGTGACTAATAATGCACTTAGAGGTGATTGTGACAAAAGTCACCATTAGATGGATTATTAGGGCCTATTCGTTATAAGCATATTGAACCTGCTACCTGTCTCAATTTACTTAAACTTGCTCAAACCTACTAAGTGTGGGTCAAACTTACTTTGATCTAACTTACTTTGATTTGCTCCAATTTGTTCAAACTTGCTAACTGTTAGTCAAAACTTGCTCCAACCTACTCCTAAACCTGCTTCCAAATTGCTTTAATCAACTAATTGACAGTAAAATCTCCTCAAATATGCTTTCTGCTAGCCAAACCAACTCAAATCTGCCACTTGCTCATCCAATATGATCATAATGAACAGGCTATTAGTTGTCCCCAAATTAAAAAGGCTGCTCTAAAATAAATTACAAGTCACCTTAGAACTTTCAAAGCATTTCCTCCAAAGAAGTCCGTCTCACCATAAGCAGAGATCTCGAGAATTTGTGGCAATGTAATATCTCTTTGTAGTATTTGAAGTTTGGATTATAATTTGCAGATATGGTGCGATCATGTGATAAATTTTTTTGAGGTGAATAGGATGGGATGCATCCTCTTTCATGTATTTAGAACATGGAGAATACCAACCCTTGAAGCAATTATATATTTACTAAGAGCAAAAACTCTGAAAAAGTAAAGAGAAATGAAAAACTAATACTACGTAATCCTGCAAATGTTACTTGCCTTTTCCGTTTAGGGTTGGTTTTTTTCAACTTGTTATAAGTAGCTTATTACTGATGAGTGCTGGTCAATGTTGATGAATGCTGATCAGTACTGATCATCGGTGCTGAATGTTGATGAGTGCTGGTTAATTGTGAGTAGGAAATCTGACTAGTGCTGATGGGTGTTGAATGTTGATAATAAGTACTTACAATAAGTTGAAAGAACAGACCCTTGGTATATAAATACTTTAAGAAAAGCGTTTAGCATATAGTTTAAGGACCATCGCTAAGTCTTGATGTCATATTTGTAGTGGTACTAAGTATTGACTAAGTATTATGTTGGGATTTCAAAGATGCAATTGACCTTTACTAAAATAGGATTAATTTGTTTTTTTTGTTTTTTGGGCGGAGGGACTGCTGCATTGTTTTACTTTCACTCAGCATATACATGTCTGACATAAGCATGATCTCATAAGATGCACATAATAAAATGGAAAGCACAACAAATGGGAGGAAAATTGTGTCATTTAGCAATAATTAAATTGTTCATGTGTAATAAACTAACAATTTAGTACCTAGTTCTCCTAACTAAAGGAAAAATGATATCACACGGGGATCAAATTTCAAAAGAAAGTGTAAGGCAGAGCAGTCCAAAGTGTTTGGTAAGGTGGAATCTTTACTATAACAATATTACCGTAAGCATATTGCATGCAATTCATCATCTCCTCCCCCCCCCCCCCCCCAATCTCTCTCTCTCTCCTTCTCACTATAAATACATGAAGCTACATCATCTTCCCCTGGCCTAATCCATTTTATCACTTCCTACTTAATCCATTACCATTACTACCAAATCATACTAAAACCTCCCCAGCCCCCTCTCCCCCCACTCCTTCAAGGCATTTTTAATTAATTTCTAGTGAGTAACGAAGTAACTTGGGGATGGGAAAAGGGCGAAAGCCATGCTGTGACAAGGCAGGAGTGAAGAAGGGACCATGGTCTGAAGCAGAGGACATTAAGCTCATCTCCTTCATCCAAAAGCATGGTCACAGTAACTGGCGCGCTCTCCCTAGACTTGCAGGTTCATTCCTTTCTCTCTCCCTCCCAATCTCATGCCCATTCCTATAGAAGCGAGACAATTATTTTAGGAGACGGATTGTTTGGTTATGATTGGAGATGTTTTCCTTTATTTATCTTGCTCTAGTTCTCTTTCATTTTTGGACTCGTTATTAGCTTGACAAAATGGTATGAAATGGACTTAGAAACTTTTGCCTTATACAATTGCTCTTTTATGTGCTGCGATCGTATGGTTGCATGCTAATCATAATTTAGTTACGACCGTTCAAGCCTTGTTAATTAACATCATTAAGCTCGTATGTAAAAGGGAATGTTGCAACAAATTGCAATCTTTGCACAGTTTCACCTTAAATTGAAAAGGATTAAAATACCTTAATGGGTATTTCAAACTTTTTTGTCATTTTATTCATCCATATATTCCAGTGATAACTATTTCTTTGAAATTCCCGTCTTCCTTTTTTTTTCTTTCCCTTTTTCTAGGAGGCATATATTAAGATCAATGCATAATTACGGGACAATATTGTAGGTAATAACTCGAGGGCACCAGGTCCTTAGTCTCAGTCAGTAGCTTTTTAGTATAACAAGTTAATAACAATGAAAATGTGATGGTATGTACTTCGATAGTTTTGTCCATTATACTTTGATGTCAATTATATTTCTCAAAACGTGTGAATCCTCTGGAGTGGGAGGTTGGGGGGCATAAGTTGGTGGGTCAAACAATTTAACTGACCAATTAAATAGTAGAATGTCTTCAAAGGAACGGATACTGTTAGGTAGACAGGGTCAAACAAGTTTACAAAAGCAATCTACTTCTATTATTGCTTGGCTATTTTCAACATGGTTTTGTTAATTATGCAGTCAACATCAAAGTTGTTGGGTGATGTCCCCATCCAAACTAAAGCCCAAAACAGACCTTAGATGTGCTGATTGGTATCGCATTTTTATAGCATATCTAATCAGTTAGGATTGGGTCTTATCTCATGTTACATCAAAGATTTCTCTTCTGCCTTCGCTTTGGCTTTAAGATGAGACTCTCCTGTTTAGTGAAATTCCAACTTTTAAGAAAATTGAAGTTAGGGAGGAGACAATTAAGAAACAATCAGTTCTTGGAAAAAGAAGAGATAAAAATTTGGGCTCTTGGGATAAAGTGTTGCTGTCAACGGGTGTGTCAAGTTTGAGGGTTTTCTAGTATTATGTAAGACCTGATTTATGCCACCCCTGACCTGGTTTCTTTTATGTAGTGACAATGATTCCTGAAAGGCTTTGGTGCTGCTGTAATAGTAGGAAAACTTGATTTGGTTGGTCTAAACTGCTTAAACTTTAATGTGATGGACATAAATGATTAAATGATTAATATTGTAAGCCTGCTCATATTCAGGGTTGGCACGATGTGGAAAAAGTTGTCGCTTACGATGGGTTAATTACCTTCGCCCTGACCTCAAGCGCGGGAATTTCACTCCTCAAGAAGAGGAAACCATAATCAAGTTGCATGAGACGCTTGGAAACAAGTAAGTTTTTGAAAGAACATTTTGTGCTCGCTCATTACCATTAGTTGAAATCTGTCATTAGTCTAATCGACTCTTGCATCATCCAGATGGTCGAAGATAGCATCTCATTTCCCTGGAAGAACAGACAATGAGATCAAGAATGTATGGAACACCCATTTGAAGAAACGTCTCAAAGCTAAAGAGTCTAGTAACAATTCTCTCATGTCTAGTGACATTTCAACAAAAGATTCGTCTCTTAACGAAGCCCTTGATGGAACCGGGACAGATTGCTCGCAACAAGTCATTATGCATCAGACAAGCCCATCGAGTTCGTCTTCCATTTCATATAGTTCGCAAGCCTCATTTTCTGATCGCCAAATGAGTGATTACAATCCCGAATTAGATCATGTTGGAGCCCCTGACCCTAATATTGTCGGATGCCATGGGGACGAAATGGTTGTTGACAGCAATTTTCTGGACGAGCTAATTGAAATCCCATTTGAGCCTAACTTGGATTTGTGGGATTTGTTAGATGGTGACTCGAAGTCTAACAGAGCAGTTCCTGAAGCTCAGTCCAGCAAACTTGATCAGATTCCTAATTGCCCAGTCTCTGAAAGTGACAGCAGGATTAACAATGAGGATGGTGGGAGCTGGTGGTGGCTGGTGTACTTAGAAAATGAGCTTGGACTTGACCATGATCAACCTAAATCTTGGAATTAAGGATGGGAATCATTTCTCTTTTTTTTTTTTAATTACCCTCCATAAATCTTTTGCAAATAGTCTGTCTGTATAATAACTCATGCAAGGGGAAATACTAAGTAAAGTTTTACCTTCCCCATATCATGTTAAGACGGGATTCATACTGAACAGTCCCTGTCTGAATTTAAAATATATGTGGTACATTAAGGTTGAAAGTCGTTGCAGTCCAATTTGTTTGTAAGTTACTGGGTCTGCATTGATGATTGATACAACTTGCCAATATTACCAAAATCTGTAAATGTCAGGGTGGGGTATTGTGCCTAATAAGGGCATGTGTGTACTATCTCGAATTGGTCTTGTTTTTTGAACTTTAAGCTGCCCTCTTTTGTTTAGCATGCATTGTCAAAAGAGGGACACCCCCCCCCCCCCCCCCCCCCCCCCAACAACCAATATCAACAAATTCTCAATGTGGATTCCACTTTGGCGGGGTCTGGGGAGATCCAGCTGTAGGCAACCTTACTTCCACCGGTATTCCTACCCATAGCCCCCCAAAACAAGAATTCTTCTTTTTTTTGAAAAAACATGCTTAGGTAGGTAATAAACTAATAATTGTATCATTGTTAATCATGCCATTTACTTGGTAGAGTCAGAAATATTAAAATCTCAATTTCCAAGCATCTAACAATTAATTTACTATTTCACCCACTAAAAATAAGTAGTCTTGAAAATACAAATACAGAAGTCTCTATTTTGTAGATACGAATTATTTATAATTTAGCCATTATTTTACGGAGTATAGAAGGAAAAAAATAGTAATTAATTGTATAAATGCAAAAAGTATACCAATAATTTGGGACATCTAAAAAAGAATAATAAGCAATTAAAATGAGAAAAGGGAATATATATATATATATATATATATATATATATATGTGTGTGTGTGTGTGTGTGTGTGTGTGTGTGTGTGTGTATCTGCGTGTGCGTGTATGTGTGGAAAAAGGGAAAAGGGAAAAAAAAACATTTACGTAGGATCAGACTGTTAGCTCATTTGAGATTGGTTAAAAGTTAAAACCAAAATCTTGAAATAAAAACTATTAAAAATTGATTATAAAAATAGAAAACATTATTCCAAAACTCTAGTGAAGGAAAATTTCACCAAACAAAATCACATATGCCTCGTGACGCATTCGCATACGTCAGGTTTTAGGGTCAGTAATTTCTGGCCAAAAAGCAACCATAGTTCGCCAAATAATAATTGCACCCAGACAACAATACCATGTGTACATTGAAAATGTTGGCTATTATCCTTCACTTTTTTTTTCTTTCGATAATTAGTGAACAAAGTCAATATATAATAATGCACACGTTAATAATTATCTTGGTAGTATTTTTTCAACTAAACAACTCTTGCAAAACTATTTTGGGCATTTTTCGTTATTTTTATTTTAGTTACTTATTTATAACAATACATTTTCGCACGTTTTTATCTGATACATAACGTACACATATATATTTTACTACAATAGTATCAGATGCATGAACACGGATTTGTGTGCCAGCGAGGATGTTGTGCCCTCAAGGGGGGTGGATTTTAGAGATCCCACATCGGCTGAAGAGGAGAGTGAAGCATCCTTTATAAGGGTGTAGCTAGAGACCTCCCCCCATTGACGTGCTTTAAAACCGTGAGGATCTGGCCCAAAGAGGAAAATATAATACCAGTGGCAGGTGAGCTTGGGCAGTTATAGAATCGACCTCTCTATAGGTAAAGATATCTGCAAAAGAAAGACTGTCTACATCTGGATCTATTCAAATTCTACGAAAACAGGACTCACATTAAAAGTTATTGCGGTTGTTGTTGTTGTAGTATTTGAAGATTTTTTTTTTTCCTAGATGAATAAATGACAAGAGGCTTTCTCTCTTTTAGAAAGAATGTTTTTTTTAAAAAGAAATTGCTTGACTAATTAGTCTAATTTAAGTTCAGTTGCAGTAAAATTAAGATTTATACTGGTGGTTAAAATGTCCTCAAAAGCTTCTTCTTTTTTTTTTTGGTGTGAGAGAAGGGTTCCTTTTTTCTTTTTTCTTTTTTGGGAAGGGGGATATCATGATCCACATTTGATAATTTATGCAATTATCACAGCCTAAAAAATTAAAGATGCTTATCTGGATACACAGATACAACTATTTTTTGAGGAAAAAGACATGGCAACTTCCTTTATATAAAAATCTCTAATAAAAAGTTTAAAATTATTAAATTTGTTGCAAATTCTTGGATGATTAGATTCTACAATAAGTTATTAGCTATTGTGAGATGTATGTAATAAATAAGTTGTAGATTGACTTAGCATTAATGTATCACAATAAATATTCGTGTGATGATTTCGGTACGAATCTATTACCCAAAGCAAAACGACAAATGTCTTACTATAAGATATTTTTTAAGTATCTTATTTTGACTTGGAAATTATATTATTACGTATTAAATTAGAAAAAAAAGTGTAATAAAGGGTCTTATTACTCATAAACTGCCTCAAATTCATAAATTATTTATCACTACTATAAAATTATGCATTACACCCTCGTTGCAGGGATTGATACGATTAGGGTGTCATTTGTATTCGTTTCCATAGCCAATGAATGCTAAAGTTTTCACAAATCATAATTAAGTGTAGCTATTAAAAATTTGGTGATTTTAGATCACCTAATGTATTAATTTTAATTAAAATAAGATATTTAAAGTGTCTCATAATAAGACATATATCATCTCCCATTACCCAAAATGAAGTATAAATTTCTTTATTTTGTTGCATTTATTTAAGCACATAAAAAACAGTTTTTGGGTTGTTGTTTTTTTTATAAAATTGGGGCCACATCTATTGGGGTTTATACAGCTCTTGATATTATTGGTTACATTTTTTGAAATTAATCGCTTTAATAAAAACATTGTTATGCAGATACCATCTAACTTTATTGAATAAAGTTTTACAAGTGGTGAAATAACTAATAAATATAAATTATACTATACTTACTAGAGAATAAAATATACATTTTTTTTGTTTGAGGTAAGCTGGCCACCCACCAGGTTCCCTATCTCAAGGAAGACCCAGTGGGTCTAACAAACCCAGGGGACAGGGAACAATTATCGAGCCCGGCCCACCAATCATCCCTCTATTTTCCAAAGAAATGAGAGCAAGGGTTCCCTCCCTAGGTTTGAACCCGGGCAAGGGGGTGGCGGATAGCAACCATGCCAATCTGACTACTGTTGTTTCAACCAGAGAATAGTATATGCATCAATTATACGTCCATAATTATATTTTGACTTGTTAATCCCTATTTTAAAAACCCACGTGATATAACCTTACTAATGGATTTGTTCAACATAAGTACACCCTTGATTTCAATCCTATTTTTAAAAAGTACACCCTATTTGTGCTAATGCACGCCCTATTTTATAAAAGTAATACACTCCATGCATAAGCATGAGGACAGACTAGTATAATAAAATGAAAATACTTTTAAATAATAAGCATACGTGTTGCGTGTTGTGCTAATGTATGAAACCCTCGATTTCAATCCTACCTTAGTCATCATTATATAATCTTATATATTTATAGTTAAAATGTCGTTAGAAAAAGTCCAAATAATAAATTAACAGAAATCAATAATGAAGCCAATCAATTAATGGACTGATCAAACATCAATTTGAACCAAACAAATTAAAAGCATTGAATTTGGTGGATGCTGAGTCTTAAAAAAATTTTAAGTATTGACAATGACTTTCCCTTGTTTGTCTTGATTTGGTTAGCCACCAAAAACATTACTATTAATTATAATAATTAGTTGATATCCAAAGTTAATTAATTTGTGTTAGTTAGTTTCTTAGGTGGTGTGCATAAAAATTAATTGGATAGTGGGGAAATTGGAGTATTTGCACAAGCAAACCCTTGAAAAATTATGAGAAAATGTGACATAGACTAGTAAAAGTTAGGTAAAAAGCATACACGTAGTACAGACGTAACGTAAAGCCAATTGATAAGCCAATGGTGGACTCGTCAAGAGACCTCGATTGTGACTGCAGATACACATTGCGCAGCAGTGAATACTCATGTGTAAATGTGCGCTAGTCAAGAGACCCCCGTTGTGAACTTGTGATTGCAGATACAACGACTTTTGTGCATTATTTGTACTAAAAACACACTACTGAGGAGTTTACACGCAATGAATGTGAGTCCATGTATGTTAAGCTCGACTCACTATACCAAATTGGATTAGATCAATCAAGCTCGATCAAATTAGTCCAAGAATGAGGTTAGCCCAAATTAAAACTTGCTGAGTTCCCACCAGAATTTGTTTTTAATATTTTTTTTTTTTTGGTCTTTGAAATATTATAATTGTCAACTGCTGAGTTCCCACCAGAATTTGTTTTTAATTTTTTTTTTTGGTCTTTGAAATATTATAATTGTCAACTCAAACGAGAAAAAACCATATGTAAGAGTCACTAGTGGACAATGGACATTATGCATCCATCCAAGTTGATAGAAAATCCAATTATGACTAGTGTGACTGGATGAAGTCGGAGTTGAGCCATAGAAACGCTAGTCTAACCATATGAATCAACCTAAGCATAATTAGGGTTTGCCACTTTAGGTTTGTTTAATTGTACTTACGTTGTCAAACTTTCAATAGAATCTTAAAGATATATATATAAATCCAATATCCCAAAAATTTTCCACCAAGTAACGTGTGGGGAGGTCTGATCGATGTAGCAGCCTTACCCTTGAATTACAAAATTATTGAGAAATTGGTTCCGATTGATCCTCCCACTCCGCAAAAACGAAGTTGAGAAGTTTAGAAAAACATTTTGCTTTAGTTCATAGAATCTTAATAGTATTAAAATATTTCAAATTTAATACAAAAAAGGGTAGCCCGATGCACAAGCATCCTGCGTTCATGTAGGATCCGAAGAAGGGCCGCACCTCAAAGGGTGAATTATAACATGCTCTTACTATCAGTCCTACTTATTTATCCAACAATTTCAAATGAATTTTATAATTAGCTAATGCATAATAAGTATATATGAGAGTTCAAGACTATATTGTAACAATTCAGTATTTTTTTAACGATCTGCTTACAAGGTATTATTTACTTGAATTTACACCTTCCCTATGAATTTTTATTGATATTTTGCACCTTCAAGATGAATGTACTATTATAACCAGATATCGGAATACAATGATACTCGTTCTAATTTTACAATTTAATCCTAAGAATTCCTATTTGTACTTATATATGAAGATGTTGCTGCTACCGAACAAACTTGATACACCTTAGCTTATTGATTAACAAGTCATAAATATATCGTATTTTGAAGAAACACGCTAGTTAAAGATTTTATGGTGAGAGATCTATGGAACTAACTAGGATCCATATGTCATCACCTTGTTTTTTTTAAAAAAAAATTAAATTAAAAAATGTCCTTTTCATGATTATATCTCTCTATAGTATAGTGCATCAATTATTATGTTATAATTTGTTGACTATTGCTTCATGGAAGCACATTGGTCTTGATTTATTTATTTATTTATTTAAATTGATATCGTGTTTAACGCATGCATTCTAAGTGTTTTTTTTTTAAAAAAAATTTAATCCCAAAAAAGAGGTGAAAAGAAGTGAGACCTAATTGAGAACGAAATTATAACTCCAAGTTATTGTATTCATTGATTCGGTTTGAATGTTGTCAATGCAAATCTTATCTCTTTTTTTAAAAAAAAAATACGTTATTTTTTATTTTCATCATTATAAAAATTAGGACGAAATAAAAACGATGCAATTAAGAGTACATAGAAGCCAATTTTGCAAGGTACCTAAGCATCTAATTAACGTGTGAAGGGCTATGTAGACAACTTTAATTTCCTTCCACCACAATTTGTGTTACATAAGATGATCATTTGTAGTTATCGGTTTAACTGACAAATATTAAAAATTTACAATTGTTAACTAATTATTGTTATTAAGAATTTTAATATTTTAATGGGGAGACTGTTCATTGTTTTGTGTCTATGTGTGTGTCCAATTGTTTTGTGTGCATGGGAGGGTGACATTGAATACGATGGTTGGCTATACTTGCAGGTCTAATTATATAGAACATACATGCGTGCATTCTGTGTCTTATGATAATGCATGTTGACGATAATATGGGTAGACGATTCTTGAGAAAAGAGTTGCGCAATATTTTGTTGTTGTACGTACCCTCTTAAAAAAATGTTTTATGATAACGATTCTAAGATATATATATATATATATATATATATATATATATATATATATATATATATATATATATATATATATATATATATATTGTGTGTGTGTGATTCAATGCAAAACCTATCTTGTACGAAATTGATAGCATGAATAATGTTGTTGTTATTGTTACACGTTTTATTATTGTAATAATAATGCTGATGATTGCTAGTGTGCTGTGTATATTTGTTGCAATATTAATCAGCTTTTAATTCTAATCAAATGATAATATTATTGATAAAAGAAAGATTATATACAGGCATTAATTATCTCATTGTATCTGATAAATAATATGTTAATTTTACAGATGTTATGAATATTATCTGTAATAACACTATATTCAACCTCATTGTTTCACATAATCACCTTCATCGTTAAATAACATATTGATTTCTATATTGAGGAAATTCACAAAGATTTGTTTCATAAGTGGCCTATCTGTCGGAACTTTAAACTTTAAGACTTAAGTTTATCAGAATTGCGTATGCAGATCTAACGACTAAATTGTATGTTACTAGTTTATAACTTGTTATAACTACTTACCGCTTACATTATAATCTTGAATGTGAAACAAACCGATCTTTAATTAATTGTTTTTATTTTTAGATTAATGCCTAAAATTAACTTCAAGGCTAAATTAAAATCAATACCTTGAGGTTGAAGGTGCGTATCATTATAATGACAAAACATCGTACATATTCACATGCATGGAGGAAAATATGGAAGAAACCTTTACGTATAGACAACTTATTTTAGTTAGATGTAATTAATTACTACAAATCATTGGAAAATTTACTAAATTAAAACCATGCAGTAGCAGTCGACTCGATTACTTGAGGATCAGTCGGATTGTTTATATTCAATTTGTTGTTTGGACTTGGTAATATTCCCTTTGAAATTTCTTTGCATCTATTATATTGTTCACAAATTCTTATGTGATACTATTTTATGAAAGCATGACGAATTATTGAGGAAGTTAGAGGTGTTGGAATGACTGACGACTCATTTTAACATGATTTCTTAGTCTAGGCGTGACTGGCGGTTCGTTCAAGAGTATGTTTATTCAGAGTTACCCTCACTGAATAAATAGTTATATATACCTAAAACTACAAAAGGTCAAGTTAAATGTGTCTATATTACATTATCTCTTGAATAAATCGTATTATGAAAATGCTTGCTTATTTTGACGGAATTTCTGACGGAAATCGGTTGAAAATTCAATCGTCAGAAAAATTTTTCGACGAAATGTCCGGCAATCGAAAATTCGATGATTGAAAAAATTGTCGAGCGAGCCCATTAAAAAACCAGTCAAAATTAAAATGACTAATTCGATCAGTAGCTGATGACATCTAATTTGTTTTCTTCTTTGCAAGGTTCAGCTTCATTATTTATTTATTTTTATGACAAAAAACACATGCTGAGGGGGGGGGGGGAACTCGGTCAAACGCTGGTACAAATTAAATTTGCGGAAACAATATTTTGTGAAATTATTATTCTTATAAAAATCAGTACGATACAATGAGAGTATGAAAAATTAAAATGTAATTAAAGCCGATAATATTTGTTGCTTGAATCTCATTCGCTGAATTGAGTTCGTTGACAAATATAAAGATAATAATTCATTATAAATTTCCTTCAAAAAATTTTATACATCTATTATATTATAATAAATACAAGTACTGTCATAGGCTAATTTAAGTGGTTTAATTTTATTTCACTCAAATAAGATCTCAAATTCAAGTTTTACAAAATAAATAAATACACGCTAATTAAGAAAGCTCTACTGGTCGATAATCTGCTCAACTTGGATTAATTGGGTGATAAATGACCAAAATAAAAATTTAGAGTGACAAAGGTGAGTTAAAACATTGGCTCCTATTAAAAGTTTGAATAATATATATTATATTACTATGGGCCTGTTCTTTTTGTTGAATAATATGAATTGATAAATGAGTGAAGTTGGTTGAGATTGGTAGAAGTATGTTGAATTGAAATAGGTTGAAGTGGGTTGAATTTTTTTTTTTTGGTATGACGGGTAAAAGTTGGTTAAAATAATGAGAAGTTGGTTGAAGTTAATTAAAATAGGATAAAGTTGGTATTTTTTTATTAAAGTTCGTAAAACGGGTTAAACTATATTGATATGGGTTGAAGTTGGTTAAGAGCATATACAACGGTACGGTATGCACACGAGGAAGAAAACGAGGAGAGAGAGAGATTGGTGAGGCGAGGAAGGGTTTGCAGCAAGAGGCTCGTGCCTCACGCCTTACCGGGAGGCTCAGACCAGCGAGCTCCCTCGTGTGCTTGTTTTGTTTTTTTAAAATATTTTTTATTAGTTTTTATTTTTTTTTAAATCTGAAAATAAAGTTGTGTGTTATGGGGTGGGTTTATAGTTATTATTTTATTGCTAGATGTTGGATCCATATGTATTATTTTATTTGATGAAGTAAAATAGTGAGTCTTCTACTAAAGAAAGTGAGAATTATGAGATAAAAAAATTAAAAAAAAAATTAATGTGACAGTGATAAGGCTCCATCAATCAGCCAATAACCATTGAATTTGCTCGGAGGATGATGAATTTAGATTTACCAACCAACAAAAACAGGCCTATGTCATGTCATAGCATCATTAGTCTTATCAGTCATTAGGATGGACAACCGAGTCTGCTTTACGAATTAATATTTCATCATTAGGAATCATCAATGACGATGCATCTTTCTTAATTAATATTGAAGCTACGGTCCTGTAGTTTATAATTTGGACTTCAATCCTAAAAAAAAAAAAAAAAAGAAGCCATGTTACAAGTCAATTATCCCCATTTTTTCCAGTTACAAGTCAATTAATATTTCATCATTAGGAATCATAAATGCGAATTAGTATATCATAAAGGCTACTCACGAATTAGTATATCCTATCTTCTAAAAAAAAAAATTATTTTTCTCTACTGATGGGGAATTATTTTCTTAGAAAATAATTTTCTATTTTTTATTGTGTCAAATAACGAAAAATTAAAAAATTATTTTCTAAGAAAATCATTTTAACACTACCTAAAATAAAATCTGGTGGACCATAAATGGAGAAGCTTTGGTAACATATGGGTGGAGAATTGGAAATCCTCTCATATAACTTAAGCCCTGTTCTTTTCGTGGGTCAATTATAAAATATAAATTTTAACTTATTTCAACCTAATTTAATACACTTTTATTATTTTAACCAAGTTTAATGTATCACATAAAAAAATTTTAACCTACTTCAACCCACTTCAACTCACCTCAACTTACTTCAACCTACCTCAACCTACTTCATCATTTTACCCACCTCAATTTACCTACGAAAAGAATAGGGTATTTTGAAAAATTGGAACTCCCCAGACCCTGTAAAAGCGGGACCCACACTAGGAGTTTGTTGTTGTTGTTGTTGAAAAATTAGAACTCCACTTGCTGAGGGAACCCTCCCAAATTGCAACTATTATTATTATTTTTTTTTCGAGCATCATAGGGGGAGTTAATTTCCCTGAGGTTTTTGAAAATTATTTTCTGGAAGTTCGTCAATTGCGTATACATTGTGATTACTATGAAATTCTCATTACTCTAAAAACGTACGCAGAAGAATAAAAAATTTCAGTTAAAATCTCAAAGAGATCAATCTTCGTGATTCCTTTGCGTGAGTTTATAATGCTAGAGGTTTTAGTTTACACGTATTCTTATTATTTTGAAGCCTTTGCAATTGTAACAATGCTAGAGGTTTTGGTAGATCTTGTAAAACTGATCCAAGATCTGAACGTCGAATCGATCATTCAGATTCATATCCGACTTGACATTTGGAATGGGCTCACCGGCAAGTAGGTCCGAAACCCGCGTTCACTTAAATCGAACCATACTCGATCTGAAATTTTCAACAGATTTGCTTATTTTTGCATGACAAGTTTATTGAGCTAAAAATCAGTTGATTCCAATTCGATCCGAACCGAAGTTCACCCGATCCAAATCGATCCGATCCAAAATGTCGCTTAATCCGAAACATGATCCGACATAAACTTAATCCGACTTGTACCCGAACCGAGTGATCTGTTTGCCAGGTCTAGTATTTGGATTAAGATATACTCTTAATTATTGTTTTCAGTCCTCTATAACTGTGACGTGTTATAGTGCAATAGGTTAATTATTTTAGAGCAAACGCAGCGAAGGGCTCGCGCGAGGAGAGAGAGAGCCAAGGGAGGAAGGTGTCGGCGCGGTCGGCTGCATCAATCGGCTCACCGGGATGGCTCGCGGGGCAGCTGCGTGGGGCGAGGGAGCTCGGCTCCAATTTTTTTTGTCCTTTTCCCCCCCAAAACGACGTCGTTTTGGGGGTGGGGCAACTTTTTGAAATTTTGGCTGGCAGATCTGTGAGCTAGGCGTGGGGATGGCAGGCGTTGTTTTTTACTGCATGTGATAAATTCTGATGAAAGTAAAAGATATGTTCGGCCAAGAATCTGGGATTCTGATTTTTTTTTTGCTTTGTTGAAACATGTGAAAGTATAGTGAACGTTTTCTGCAACAAGTTTTCAAGTTATAAATATGTACAATTGCTTCGTCAGGTTTGTTAACACTGACGAAGAAAAATATTTCTCCCCGTACGTTTTCAATATATCAGTTTCGTGTGAGGAAATATTCAGTTTTCACATGAAGAAGAAGTGAAAGAAAGAGTAAAATTTCATATTGTTAGCTTCGTTAAATGTTTAATGGTTATATATTGAAGTTGATATTTTGTTTCAGTAATATTGTTATTTTTGTTTTAGTAGAAGAAGTTGTTGGTTTGTTTATTTTTAGTTCGTATATTTATGATAATAAACATATGTTTTTAATATAGTAACTATGATTTTATTTATCAAATGTTTAAGTAGATTAATTTTAGTTATGTTATTAAAAGATTTATGGGCATGAAAGTAGGGTTTAGTCCGTAGTGTAAATAAAAAAATTATATGTTAATGACTATTTAAATAAAGTGAAGAAATTTGTTTAACTTTATTGCCTGTGGTGAGACATTTTTAGCTTCAATGAAGTATTTGTTTAATTTGATTGGAAAAGATTAATTTCATTTGTGTAAAATTGTTGTTTATGTAATTTTAAAATTGGTAATTTTAGTTTCTTACGTTGTTGTGGTTTGTATTTGTAGAGAAGTTTGAGTTGCTTTTCCAATCAACCAAGAAGTGAAGAAAATTGTAAGTTGTTATTTAATTTATAATGTGGTGGAAATAAATTATTATGTGGTAGTTGATATGTTAAATGCGAATAACATTATATTTTGTTGACATGGTAGCAATGAGATGAATAATATAGTGGCCAAATTAATTGGGAATTTGTAAACATTATTTGTGTAAGTCGGAGATAATTTAAATTTGACTACATGTTGTGGTTATATGTTAGTAAGTAAATTAATTTGGAATTTCTAAATATTATTTCTGTTAGTAGGAGATACTTAAAATTTGACTATATGTTGTGGTTATATGTTAGTAAGTAAATTAA
>JACYFF010031954.1:1772687-1787234 GCA_017589665.1 Selenicereus undatus | reverse complement strand
GTGTTGATCGAGTTGTAATACGTGTGCTGCAGCGTAGCTCGATGGCGTAAATAAGCTCTTGATGGTGGCTTGACACCTTGGTGGCTTCCGCTCAAGGGGGAGCTTGTGCATTGATGTGGTGTGGAAAGGACTCTTGTGTGAGGGGGAGATTGTTAGGAATATCACACATGAGTAATGAAGTCCCACATCAGGAGTTTGAAAAGAAGGGTCATGGTATATAAGTCAAGTGGGCTACTCCTCCTATTGCCAATTGGTTTTAGGATGGAACCTCACTTGGACTTGTTGCCATAGACCTTGGTTGAAGTGGGCTCCCTCCTTGTATCTCCCCAACAAACTGTTTGGTGAAATTAGCTGTTTCTAACAAAGTTGTGAGACAAAAAATTAATTATCCCATAAGTTATTCCAGAAAGCTAATCAAATTAGCTTTGTGGACTCAAAAAGCTCATTCAAAAAGCTATTCTTATTCTACCAAACACCTAAATTAGCTTTTTGACTAGGTCAAATAGCTAATTTTGGTCCAAAAAAGCTGTTTACCAAACACCCATATAGTTGGTGCTTTCGTGCAAGATTGTTTAATATACTATTGCATCATTATGCCTGTGAGTTTGATGAATCGACTCCTTATGTTTATGAGCTTATATTTTATTGTGTGACAAATAAAATTCCGATTTTGTCTTCTTTTTTCTTCTTTTTTTTTTTTAACTATGCTTGAATGATTAACCATACTGTTTAGGCTACTGAAAGGCAGAAAACTGTGGTCAGAGCAAAATGTCATTGGATTACCTTAAAGCTTTTAATGATGTGGTTAATTTTGCTAGATCAACTTGGGGTGACGCCTGAAGAGGTTATCACGAAAATTATGTCAAATCCCGATCTTGCCAGGGGATTCCAAAACCCCAGAGTTCAGCAAGCCATGATGGAGGTACTATGCTCACTGTTTCTTGCTCTTAGATGTCTCTTCTCTTTCCCAGTGATTTCCCCCTTCT
The DNA here is from genome assembly GCA_017589665.1 of Selenicereus undatus. Taxonomy (NCBI): domain Eukaryota; kingdom Viridiplantae; phylum Streptophyta; class Magnoliopsida; order Caryophyllales; family Cactaceae; genus Selenicereus; species Selenicereus undatus. The sequence goes on along the minus strand of JACYFF010031954.1, from coordinate 1,786,248 downwards.
AAATCTTTGTTCCTACTAATGCAGTGCTCACAGAACCCCTGGAATATTGCCAAGTATCAAAATGATAAGGAGGTACCATGGTCTTTCTTTTTTCAAAACTGTGTCACTTTTATTACGGGGATCAAATAAAATGAAATGAACAAAGGCAGCACAGATCAATGTTTCAAATCCTTATGTGCTCTTCTTCTGTCATATATTGTGATGCAACTCGGGCTCACTTGCGGTTAGGTTATGGATGTCATCAACAAGTTATCGGAACTCTTCCCTGCCCAGGGCGGCCCATCTCCGTTCTGATGAATCACTGCAGTACTGAGTTCATGGCTGCCATGCAATCGTCTGAATTCGATCATTTTGATATCGGCCAAGTGAATGGATACGGCAGTTGTTGCAAAAGTTATGGTTAACCCGCCTTTTCGACGTTATATGAATCTGGATATCTTCAAAGATCTTTTGGTCTTTTTGATGAAGATTGCCTTAGATTTTTCTATTTTATGGATTAGTTTAATTCATTGATTAATTTTTTTGTACTTGAATACAAGCATGTACATAAGTCTAATGCATATGCTGATCAGGCGCGCTGGTGATTTAAGTTTATTGTAGCTTGCGGAGACAGATATGGCCAACCCTTTCTGTTTTATTTTTCTGTCATAACGTATTTATGTGATGTTTCTTTTGATGTTAGGCAATGACAATGTAAAGCAATCGACCTCATAATGTAATCATCCTTACGTAGTTTGTGGTAATCATATTTGCAAGCTTACGAGGTACTTCTTTAATTGCAATTTTCTCGTATCAACAAATAAGATGAGAAAAATACAGTTACAAACTTGTTTGTATTTTATAGTTGATTACATCTAGGGAAGCATTACATTAGGATCACACATTTATAGGCTGATGTCGTGTAATAGTGAGAGGATCTGGACCTGGTTATACGAGGTGTTAGAGACTATTGATCGAACTAATTTGGCCTTGGATGATATGTAGCGGAGCGCTTGTTAATGAAGTTTTGATTTGATGGTTAAGATTGAGGTCCTTTGGGTATCAAGTTTTAGGATTCATTTTCCCATTTACATTGAACTTGGCATCTTTTGGCTCTGCTAGGTGGGGGGGGGGGGGGGGGGGGGGGGGATATGAGTATCTTAGGTCCTTTTCAGTGGTGAGCTAATTTTTTGGCTAACCAGTGGGGGCATACTTCTATCACATCAGCTTGTGAACCAATTTTTCGGCTCACAATCCTCTCTCTCCAATATAAGGCTGACAACTTTGGCTCACCAAATAAATTAATACCTATGGACCCACTGTACAACACACAACTTCTTTTTTAAAATCTAAAAAAAAAGGAAGAACCAATAAAAATTAAAAAAACAAAAAAAGCAAGAAAAAATTATGGTGAGCTGGCTTGGGGCTCGCGGCCAACCTCACAAGCTGCTTGGCCGCTTGATGTGGCTCCTGAGACGGGCGAGCCTCTCATTGGAGAAGCTCTTAGAATTGGTCTTTCTATTCACATTAGAGCTCGTAAGGACATAGTATGGTCTACATTTAAATCTTTCATATTCTGAAAAAGGCGACTCACACTCAGGGTAGTAGTTATTATACATTGTATGCAGTTATGTTGCATTGTACTACTTTTAAGTACGTTGTGTATATATTGGACATATTTAATACTCAATATAGTACATATTTCTTGGGTAAATCACGTACAAACCCTTGCAATTGAAGTTTTGATGGGTGGTCATGACTGGGAAAGTTGGTTTTTTTTCTCTGTGGGTGGAACCAAAATCTAATCAAGTATGGCTTATGATGGCTAAGTTAATGGTCCCTCCATCCCTTGGCCATGCATGCCCAGACGGTTCACTGGTATTTTCAGTCTCTAATCCCCTCCACATCTTGCTCATTGATGTACTCCCCCACTACTTTGCTATTTGGCTTTTTTTTTTCACGTTGTAATCTTGATGGATATTTTGTGGGTCTAGACTCTAGAGGCTATATAGGTCGGTCGGTAAAAGTCTCGGGAGTTTGTCGTAAAACTTTTGGGTATTCTATGTGGATATCAATGAACAAAACTGGTAAATAAAGTCTCTAAAAGTTATTATTAGGGGTATACATTTGAATCCTATCTGCATTGGTTTTTCTGTCTCATTCGCACCAAATGAAAAGGAAATTAAATGTGATTTTCTCTTTTCTGAAGATTATATTGATGTTTTCTTGAATTAATTATGAGGTTAAAAATTTAAAGTTGTTGGGTTGAACTGTTTTTAAAATGAACGAGTAAGTTGAGAAAGAAAATGATCAATTCTAAAGTACCATCAATATGTATGCTCACAAAGTGAGGCTATGTGAAGAATTCATATGGTGCTCCAATTATTTTTAACCCGCCTAATATGGTAAGGTGACTATTGTGCATTGGAGATGGGGGGGGGGGGGGAATCTACCATGTATAGTTCCTGAGAGAAACACGAACATGATCCGATCCAAACCAATTTTGTTCCGAAGTCGATATGATTCGATCATTTAGCATGAAAATATGTTATCTTTTAGTTGTGGACAAATCTAAGCTACTTTCAAAACTGACAAGAAACTGATTGTTTGTTAAATGGGTCGACTTGATCCGATAATTTTCCAGGTCTAATTTATATAAAAAAACAAGAAAAATAATAATGAGAAAAGGAAACGTCGACGATTAATCTTTTTAATTGTTATTATTATTTTTTGGGTACGAGGCATAACGCTGATATATTTCAGACTTAAATCTCAATAACAACGCCACTAAATTTGTTATTTGAGTTAACTGGCATCAACCTACGATTATGATTTGTGACAAAGATAAGTATATGTCATGAATAGACTTGCTCAACAGGTAATTTAATTCGGTTACAGGTTAAGCTAGCTTCTAATTGAATCATGTTCAGGCCAACCAAATTTGGTCAATTTTACTTTCGGATCGGGTCATTTTTTTGTTTTAGTTAACCTCGAGTCACTAGATTTTTTGATTCAATAAGTTTGTTTTACAAAAAAAGAAAAGAAAAATATGTCCGCAGGAAAAAATATTCCGATCAATATTAGACCAGTTGTTTCTGGTGTCAAATCAGATATAAATTTACGTTCGGATTTCGATGTTGGGTCAACATCACTTGGTCTAGTCATGAAAGCCTTCATTTTGGCCCCGCCTTATGTGGTGGTGCACTAAGAGTTATCTTGAAGGGACCATTTTTGTGCATTTATGGGTAATTAAACAGGTGATGAACCCCTGGGCCTTGTACTTTTTTGTGTTTTTTTGGATATAAAACGCATGGAATTGCATTACGTGATTGTGACCTCCTCGTTGTGGCTTGGGTTGGGGACCCTTTGCCAGAGCGTCTATGACTTTGCCACCGTCCCCTTCAATTTCAAAGATTTCCCATATTATTTGTCCCTTAATTTGTAGGGCTTGATTTTGACACTCTCTCAACTTATGTACCATAAATTTTCAAATTTTATTGTTAATGTTAATGTCTCCTATATGTACATATATTAATGATGGGCAATGACAACTTCTATTTATTTATAACAATAAGCTACCCAATCAAAACTGAAGTTTCGATGTAGATTCATTTAGACATATCGTGTACCACATTGTAGCTGTTATGTACAAATGATATGGACGAATTGTATGAGAAAATGTTGTACTTGAAGTAATATGTTTGTCAATTTGAATTCCTTAATACATTGTATAACCTTGATCTATAGTTCTGTATATAACACCAGAACGGATTGAGCACATGAGAATAATAGATGTGCAAATTATTCCTTTGATGTATCTTGTTTAGTAACCTATCCCCATTGACTGTTTGAGTCACAGGCGAAGCTTCAAGTGGACGAAAGGCAGCCACAGCACCCCTCAACCCGTTGCGTATAAGTCATTTTCTAGTTACACGCTGTTATAAGCAATATGAAGTTAAGTTGATTTTAACTATTATGACTGTTTAATATATCGAATCCAATTCACGCTCCCTTTTCAATATAGGGTTTGACTACGCACCTGATTGGATTTTTGAATTAACGAGAGTAAGTACAGAGTAATGTACAAGTAGAGAGGAAGTAGGTAGGGTTTTCATAACCATGCAAACTACAAAAGACTCAGATTAAGGGTTACATAAACCGTTACGAGTAGCATGTACTTAACGTTCTAGTAGGACCAATTTCCATGTCCTAGGGGGGCCTGTCAGCGAGTAGGCACAGTCCTACTACGCCCTGTCATAGCATGGGCTGTGACTACTATTTACTTGAATTTTCTCCAATTATTGAATTGGATTTATTTGAGAATGACAAATATATATAATATATATGTACATTCAATTACAATACTCACAATAATATGCGTTTGTACGGCCCATTAAATTCATCACTCCATGCTAAGAAGGTTCTTCTATCATCATAATAGTTGATCTTGTTGGGTTTTTGTTGGGTGATAGAAAATTGTTGGCTTTCTTTTTATTAACAAGTTATACGAAAATATAGTTGGACAGACATATAATGAACAGACAAATTTTTTTTTGACGTTATCATATCTTATTTATTCTCCTTTTGTTAGTAGTTGACGTTATTTTTCATCTGTTTAAGTAATGTACAGGTATGCACAAAATCTCGATGTATAGTTTGGCTTTAAAGGAATAATTCTTGATGCTAAAAGAAATACAAATTTATCAACTTTTTTTACTATCTTTTATAGTCCATTTATAGGTCTAGTTTAACCTTCGTAATCATCTGAAATATTTAAGTAGAAATTAAGATGTGTTCTTATTATAGTAAGTGTATATAGTATAACGTTGGTTTTCTTTTGTTAGAAGTTGTGTGTAGATTGACAAATATTAGATTTACGTAGACAAAAAAAAGGATATTATCAACTTTTTATGAGCGATTTCATTCAAAAGAAAAAAAAAAGAAAGAAATTTTCATGAATTTAGCACCCTTTCAAAAAAGATGGGAGCATAAATACAAGTAGTCGTTATCTCAAGAAATCTGCTTAGGTTTGTGAGCCGATCCACTGGACCCCGACACAAGACTGATCTAATGGGCTACAGTAGGTGAGAAGGGTGCATGTGCATCATACACATCGGACTAGACCCAATGAAAGCATCGCTCTAAGACAAAGAAAATGACGCTTATTGAGTCATGTTTATTCATCCATGAATGAATGGTCTCTCTCTACCCCCAGAAAAGAACTGACAAGAATGAACATCATAGTGGGAAACGTTACATCAAAAATGTACTGATAGAAGCAAAATTCTGTAATGCTATTTGACTGTTCATGACTAAATTCTTCCCTCCATGTCTCTATCAAATTCAAAGGCCCCGCACCCCATCTTCATCAAATGCTCCAGTTATGCGTTTGCAATCATCCCACTCTCACTGATTGCCATCTTTCCCCCTGGTTTTTTTCGCCTGTCCATCTCCATCTCTCCCTGTATGTGCGCGCATGTGTGCGTGTGTGTCTATGAACTTGTCTTAGTAGCAATACACTACTTACAGTTGATTACCACCTGTAAAGAAGGGAAAACCCATCTCATTTTTCTTCCAAAAAATACCCTCTTTTCCCTGCTTTTCTCATGCAATTATCTCTTCTTTCTTTATGCCCTTTTTGCCTACATTGAAGGACAGAGATGCACTGAATTTTGCAGTGAACTCACCAAGGTACTTCACTATTCTCCAGAATTGAAGCTTTTCCACGCCTTTTCCATCATTTTCTTCATGGGTAATCTAAATTTCGGTTGCCTATTGAGTTGTTCCTTGAAGGGTCCCATGAACTTTTTTTGGGAATTATGAACATGTACTTTATCATCTTTAGTTGATTGATTTTTGTGGATTGAGCAGAATTATGATGATTTAACTTAGGAATCTGGAAAGCTTTTCCCTCTATTTCCATGATTAGAGTCTTCTATCAGTGGAGTAATTTACAAAGTAGTGACAGGGGACTGCTTCTCATGTTTTTGTATTGATTTAGAAGGTCCTAGACGAAAAACCCACCAACTGTTTGATGAGTGCCTTCAAAGAAAGATATGAACTTTTTTGATCTCTAAACCCACTTAACTTAGTGACATTTTAACTCTCTGACTGTGAATATCTTTCTTCAGTCTTACTGTTGATTAATCTATTGGAGTCAGGTAATGATTCTTTGAGTGTAAATTTCTTCCTTGGTTTTTGATCTATTCGTTTTCCCCCCTCACTTTTTAGCTACTTTACAGAGTTGTTTATGGAGCCTCTGAAGTTAATAGTGGAACTATGCTCCTGCTCTGGATTGACCTCATCCATTCATGCCCTTCTCAAATGATCATTTAGCTCTTTTTTGCCTGCTTATTCTCTATGGCAAGTACCCCTCATCAGTGTATACTTCTTTGGATCTTTCTGGTATGTTGTTTCCCGCCAAAGCATGCCGTTGTGACAGATGAGAAAAGTGTTCTTCTTGAATTCAAAGCCCACCTCAAAGACCCAACCAACCACCTTAGCTCTTGGGTTGATGCTAATTCTGTTTGTGAGTTTTCTGGGGTTTCTTGTGACCCAGATACTGGGAGAGTCACTGGGATTTTGTTTGACAATGCATCACTGGCGGGTGAGATTTCAGCTTCTTTGTGTAGGATACAAGGCCTTACTTCTCTTGTTCTTACTTCAAACTCCATCTCTGGGAACATTCCACCAGAGTTGAGCCAGTGCAGTAGTCTTAAGGTTCTGAATCTCTCTATGAATAGGATGGTGGGTAGAATTCCTGATCTCTCTGGGTTGAGGAATTTGGAGGTGCTTGATCTTTCATCGAATTTCTTCATGGGGGAATTCCCTACTTGGATTGGGAACTTAACTGGATTGGCCTCTTTGGGCCTTGCAAATAATATTTTAGTGGAAGATCGAATCCCAGAGAGTCTGGGCAATCTTAAGAACTTGACTTGGCTGTTCTTGGCCAACTCTAAGAGGGTGGGAGAAATCCCAGAGTCACTATATGGCTTGAAAGAGCTCAGTACATTTGATTTATCAAGAAACAAGATTACTGGTATGTTGTCAAAATCAATTTCTGAGATGAGGAAGCTGATCAAGATTGAGCTTTTTCAAAACAATTTGACTGGGAAAATCCCCGCAGAGCTAGCAAACCTCACTCTTCTGCAGGAATTTGATATCTCTGCCAATCATTTCTCTGGGGAGTTGCCTCCAGAGATCGGTAATCTGAAGAGCTTGACCGTTTTCCAGCTATATGAGAATGACTTCACAGGAGAACTTCCTCCAGGGTTTGGTGATCTGCAACATCTCCAAGGCTTTTCCATATACAGGAACAACTTCTCTGGGGAATTCCCAGCAAACTTTGGAAGATTTTCTCCATTGACTAGTATAGACATTTCTGAAAATAAGTTCACTGGTCCATTTCCCAGCTACTTGTGTGAAAGCCGAGGCCTAAAGTTCTTGCTTGCTCTGGGAAATGAATTTTCTGGAGAATTCCCAACTTCTTATGCTGATTGTAAAACACTTCTCAGGTTGAGAGTTAATCAGAACCGATTGTCTGGGCAACTTCCAGACGGAATATGGGCAATGCCCAATGTAGATATAATAGATTTTAGCAACAATGATTTTGCAGGAGAAATATCTCCTGAAATAGCTAAGTCAGCCACCCTGAGTCAGCTGACTTTGGAGAACAATAGGTTTTCAGGGTTGCTTCCACCTGAACTGGGAAAACTTACTCAACTGGAGAAGCTCTACTTGAGTAACAATTCGTTTTCTGGTGGGATACCTCCTGAGCTTGGTGCCTTGAAGCAGCTATCATCGTTGCAGCTGCAAAGAAATATGCTTCATGGTTCGATCCCATCAGAACTAGGCCAGTGCACAAGGCTTGCAGACATGAATCTTGCAGGGAACTTTCTGAGTGGTAATATCCCTGGTGCACTTGCCCAGATGATCTCATTGAACTCTCTCAATCTTTCAAACAATAGACTTACAGGTCCAATTCCAAGGAGTCTGGGAAAATTGAAGTTGAGTTTGATCGATTTGTCCAAAAACCAACTATCAGGGATAGTTCCTTCTGATCTCTTGCAAATTGGAAACGAGGATTCTTTTCTTGGGAACAAGGGTCTTTGCACCGACAAGAATATGAAAACCTATGTAAATTATGGGTTAGAAGTCTGTAATGGGGAACAAATGCAAAGGAAGGGCCTGTCAACTGAAATACTTGTGACCTGCGTTCTTTTGTCTGTCTTGGTAGTTGCCTTATTTGGGCTACTGCTCGTAAATTACAGGCACTACAGGGTTTCACATTCTTGCTCAGAAGATGATCTTGAAGAGAGAGGTGGAAAGGACCTGAAATGGAAAATTGAATCTTTCCATCATTTGGAGTTTGATGTTGATGAGATTTGTAATCTAGAAGAAGAAAATCTAATTGGAAGTGGAGGCACTGGAAAGGTTTACCGGTTAGATCTGAGGAAGAATGGTGGAACAGTAGCTGTGAAGCAACTATGGAAGGGTGCTGGGTTTCGGGTTTTGTCAGCCGAAATGAATGTTTTGGGAAAAATTAGACATAGGAACATACTAAAGCTTTATGCTTGCTTACTGAGAGGAGGCACGGGTTTTCTGGTCTTCGAGTACATGTCAAAAGGTAACTTACTTCAAGCACTTCAACGGGAGGTTAAGGGAGGACAGCCAGAACTAGACTGGTATAAGCGCTTCAAGATTGCGTTAGGAGTTGCAAAGGGTCTTGCATACCTGCACCATGATTGCTCACCCCCAATCATTCACAGAGACATAAAATCCACCAACATTTTACTTGATGAGGACTATGAGCCCAAAATTGCAGACTTTGGGGTTGCTAAATCCACAGATGATTCTCCAGAGGGCTCTGAATGCAGCTGTTTCGCTGGGACTCATGGTTATATTGCTCCTGGTAAGCCCTTGATCTCACTTTCAGGCTATATGAATATACCATCTGATTTCAGATTCTTATATTGTGCAAAATCATGAAATTGTGGGATGACAGATGTTCCTTAAATTTCTGATGCTTTATTTTGATGGTTCATTTGTTATTTCTAGCCTTGCATGACTGACCCATGATTTCCGTTCAGAGCTGGCCTACACACGCAAGGTCACTGAAAAGAGTGATGTGTACAGTTTTGGGGTGGTGCTCCTTGAACTGCTGACTGGTAGGAGCCCTGTGGAAGAGCTATATGGAGAAGGAAGAGACATCGTTTACTGGGTTTTGAGCTGCCTAAACAACCAGCAAGGCGAGATTAATGTTCTTGACGGCAGGGTGGTATCCCCAGTCATCAAAGACGATATGATGGTGGTGTTGAAGATTGCCACTTTATGCACAACGAAGCTCCCATTTCTCCGCCCTACCATGAGGGATGTGGTTAAGATGCTGGTTGACGGTGATCCGTGCACATTCAGACCCCGGCATGAGTATTCTGAGAAAACTGAAAAGGTTCTGCTCTAGTTCTCTATCTGTGTTGTAAGGAACTTTGTTTCATAATTCCCTTGCAACTGCCTCAATATATAGATCCATAGCTCATAAGACATTGATGTTTATTTGCCATTATAAATTTACATATTTGTAAACTGCAATATTGTAGCTATCTGTACCTCTTCATGAATGAATTGTGCAGCAATATTTTATTGAAAACTCATAAAATATTAGAACATCTAGTGTCTGGTTTTAATTGTGCCTGATGTTTGCTGATTAGTGTACTCTGCTTTTTGATGCAGAGACTAGGATACTATCACGAGAGTGTTACACTTATCATAAAATAAGTTTTTTCTTTATTCATATATTAAGAGAAATAATACAATAAGCATGATGATGAATGCACTCATCCTTAGACCCAGAAAGAACACATTAATGCCTCTTTTCCTGGATAAAACAACAGTAAAATGGAGGAAGACAAATAATCATAAAATTTGATTGAGATAAAATTAGTAACTAGATGGGGTCTTGTATTCAGATGTTGGCTTGTAGAGTGGTGATGGAGTGTAAATGGGTGACTTGTAAGCTGGTGTGTGGTAGATGGGTGATGGGGAGTAGATTGGCTTATTGTAAATTGGTGATGGGGAGTAGACTGGTTTGCCGTAAACTGGAGATGGGGTGTACACGGGCTTCTCGTGGTACACTGGTGATGGGATGTACACAGGCTTCTTGTAGTAGATTGGAGATGGGGTGTACACGGGCTTTTCATGGTACACTGGTGATGGGGTGTATACAGGCTTCTTGTAGTAGATTGGAGATGGGGTGTAAGGCTTTTTGTAGTAGATTGGAGATGGGGTGTAGGGCTTCTTGTAGTAGACTGGAGACGGAGTGTAAGGCTTTTCATAGACCGGTGATGGAGTATAAGGCTTTTTGTAGATGGGTGATGGGGAGTAAATTGGGGTGTGGTATACGGGTGATGGAGAATACACTGGGGACTTGTAAACTGGTGTTGGGGAGTAAATAGGGGTGTGATACACGGGTGATGGAGAATAAACTGGAGACTTGTAGACAGGTGATGGGGAGTAGTACTTAGGAGATTTGTAGACTGGTGACGGAGAATAGTAGACAGGGGATTTATAAACTGGTGATGGTGAGTAGTAGACAGGGGACTTGTAAACTGGTGATGGAGAGTACACTGGCTTGTGGTAGACTGGAGATGGAGAATAATATGGGGACTTCTTGTAGGTGGATGGAGTGTAAGGGTGAGATGGGTGGTATGGCTTCTTGTATTGGGAAGAAGGGTGGTAGACAGGAGCCTTGTATGAAGGTGAAGGCGTGTAGCTGTAGTAATCACCAGCAGAAGCAGCAGCCACCATTGACAAGAGAAGGAAACTGGCAACCAAAGAGCTGTTGATCACCATTTTGTATTTCTTCGTTAAACCTATAAGAAAGCAAAGGAGGAGAAATGGATGAGGGAGAAAGCCATGCTTCTTGTGCTATTTATAATGTTTCCTGCAATGATGCATCTTCCTTCATGTCATAATGCAGAATCGATCAACAATCTGACAAAGTCTTATATGATAAACAAATATCCAAATGCAAGTTTACTTGGCTGCACGACAGCAAAATGCAGGACATTGGAAATATGATATTGAAGCCCCTTGTTATTATTTTTGCTTCTGAATTTGGCTGCAAAAGCTTTGATATTCAAAGATCATGGCTTACCATTTCCATGTTCTGATAATTTTGATTTATGAATGTCTCTTGATTTCTATTTTTTTGTTTCACAATGTCAAGATTCATTTTAAAAAGTCCTCTAGGAATCCTGTGCTTGCCTGCAAGGTACTGGCAAAGGAGTGGACAACCGTTCCACCAAATCCCCCTTCCCTCTCTATTTACGCATCTAGTTATGATTTTATTACTAAAGATGACTTAGTGAACATAATTGGGTGACCAAAGATCTGGTCTATATTTCTGAGCTTTTTTTTTTTTTTTTCGTCGAACACTTTCGTACATCATTTACTGTTTTTTTCTTTTGGGTTTTTTTTTCCTTTTTGGGAAAACGGGGGGGGGGGGGTTATGAGGCATGACTAGCTTTAATCCATGTACTCGACAAACTACATTCGAATCTAGGTGTGAACATGTTACCTCGTTTGATTCACAGCTCAGAATGCTTCGGAGTCCAACATGGTCTGCCTTCCTATGCTGTTTATTGTAGCTTGATTGTAAAGAAAATTTGAAAAATTCTGGTATTTTTCATTTATGGAATAGACTTCACAATATTAATCTCTTGCATCTGTCCCAATTCCCATACATTCTCCCTGGCTTTTATGGGCAGAGCAGTGTACATTAGCAGTTATGGCACAGATGATTTGTCATTTTCTAAATAAAGAATACTAGCAATGATGAAGAAACAGAGTCTGAGAGACTTGTATTTGACCTCGTCGAGGTCACTAATCTCATATTGTAAAGGCCAATATACATCCTGATAAATATAAATTTCCCCTTAAACTGATATGTCATCCACATTATCGGTCACATGTCAATGCCGCATTGTACCTTTCAATACAAACCCCTTGAGCTCTGTCCAAACCGATCAAGTCAGGTCACTTATATAGGATATTCATGTATAAGGACCCCTGCTTAAAATCCATCAGGAAAGAGGATGCTTTTCCGGAGTGTAGCAGAAGGACTGCAGACATGAGATTTGGTCAGTATGACCAACTTGTTATTGACTTGCAGATGCTGAGATAAATCATTCCAGAAAATTTTGGAACTAGACCCAGACAAGCCCAAGATTTGGATGACAATTGAATCGCTAGTGACAATTATATCTAGTAATTTAGAGACCTTTTGAGGCTCTGGTACCCATTTATCATAGCAAAAAGAAACCTTCAGTGGATGATTTAGGATAGAAGTTTCACATGATAATTAAACACATCATAATACAAAAAGTTTGTTTCATTCATATAAGAGAAAGAATACGATAAACGCGATGGTGAATTGCTTTTTACAGTTCATCCTCAAACTTGCAAACAACAATTGACTTCTTTTTTCCAGAATGAAACCACAAAAACAAAGGGCTCTAAAGAATATAAATTTTGATTGTGGTCAAATTAGAAGCCCTCTGGCAGCCTGTAATTATATGCTGGCTTCAAGACCCGTGGAATGTAAACGGGTGGCTTGTAAACTGGTGCATGGTAGATCGGTGATGGGGAGTAAGTTGGCTTTGGGTACACTGGTGATGGGGAGTAGATTGGTTTGTGGTAAACAGGTGATTGGGTGCACTCGGCTTCTTGTAGTAGATTGGTGAAGTAGTGTAAGTGGGCTTCTTGTAGGAATCTGGTGATGGGGTGTTAGGCTTCTTGTAGTACGGTGGTGATGGAGCGTAAGGCTTCTTGTAGTGGGTTGGTGATGGGGTAGGGTTTCTTGTAAACTGGTGGTGGAGAGTCTAAGGCTTCTTGTAGACTAGTGACGGTGAGTAAACTGGTGTGTGGTAAACAGGTGATGGGGAATATACCAGGGACTGTAGATAGGTGATGGAGAGTGGTAAACTGGAGACTTGTAAGCAGAAAATGGAGGGTAGTAAACCGGGGAGTTGTAGATATAGGGGACTTGCAAACTGGTGATGGAGAATAGTAAACTTGGGACTTGTAAATAGGTGATTGAGAGTACACCGGCTTGTGGTAGATGGGAGATGGATAAACTAGTGAAGACCTTGTTTTGATGGGATGCCAGTCGACTTTTTGCTGTTGTTGTTGTTGTTGTTGTGACAGTAAAATTTGTGAGCCAAATCTTGTTTTTCTTTCTCCGTTTTGTATTAGAATGGTAACAAGTTTTCTGGAATTTACTTCTAGATTTCTGAAACTATTTCACAAGATTGAAAATAGTATTTAGTTAACCCTGAGTCTGGTTGAATAGTATCAATAGCTTCCAATGACAGCAGGATACATGAGCATATTTTGAAATTGAAAATCGTGGCAATGACGATTCTGAAAAGAAAAGATGGGTGAGAATTTTCTTGCACTTAATCAAGTTTTCGTCCATCTCATATTATACTCAAAAATCGGGGTGCTGTGCAAATTTCTGTTAAAAACAGTTAAATAGTGAAAATTGTACCATTCAGTGTGAGGCCTTTGGCTTTATATAAAGAGA